>RXID01014894.1:413496-622694 GCA_005019695.1 Trichopus zeylanicus subsp. travancoricus | reverse complement strand
CCGACACTCACGGGCCCTCCCCCTTTGCCTCACGGGCGCACACCACCCACCCCCCCCAGACGGGCTCCGACACCCCGCCCGCCTACCCACCACTCCAACCCCCACCACCCTTTCCACCAAGCCACCTGTTACAATTTTTTTATCTATTTTTTTTATCTAATTTTTGATATTGTGTATTTACAGATGGCTGATTCAGAGAATCTGGTACGATTAGTGCTCCATTATGGAGGATATTGGAAGGAAGTTGAACATACTCAAAGAAGGAAATATGTATTTGGTAGGCAGAAATCTTTACTGGTTGATACAAGAAAATACACATTTGCAGAATTATGGACCGAAGCTTGTAAATTGGTCAAAGCAAGGACAAATGAGTTACTTGTGATCAAGTATTTGTATCCAAACAGCAGTCCTCCAATTTATATGTCAATTAGCAGTGAAATTCAGCTGGAAGCAATGTGGACAATAATTCAAGACTTGAAATATAGCAATATCTATATATCAGTGGAGGACATAGGTGATCCTTTATCAGTGGTGTCTGCACAAAGGCTGACTCCTTTGACAGGAGAATCTTCTGTGTATCACAGTGTGCAAAGAGATGAATATATTGATTCAGATTTAGATGATTGTCCTTCTGATTCTAGTTTTCATAGTTTGATGTATTCTTCTGATGATGATGAAGATGAGGAGGAGGATGATGATGATAATGATGAGTTAGTTGCTGAGCAGGATCAAGAAAATATAAGACAAGGCGAAGAAGAAGGAGTAGAAGTCAGAGCGGAAGATGATTTATTGCCTTTACTTGAAGATAATTTGAATGCCAATGTTTTGAACATAGGAGATATATTTGAAGATGTACATGCATTCAGATTGACTCTTAGACAGTACTGTATTGTACACAGATTTCAGCCTTTGTTTGTGAAGAATGAGCGTAACAGAGTAACAGTCAGATGTGCTGCTGCGAATTGCCGATGGAGGCTTCATGCTTCAGAGAGATCTGATGGTTCAGGTTTTCAAATAAGAAAAATGGAATCAGCTCATACTTGTATTGCTATCAATACTTCTGGAAACAAAATGGCAAATGCTGAATGGGTAGGCAATCAAGTTTTGCATTGGATGTGTATTGACAAGCAAATCACAGTCAAGCAAATACAGAATATGATGAGTGAGAAATACAGTCTCAGACTGACTTATATGCAGGCATGGAGGGGAAAAGATTATGCTTACAGGATTATTCATGGTAATGAAGAAGAATCTTTTAATTTGTTTCATTCGCTGAAGGTAGAGTTGGAGATGAGGCATCCTGATAATATTGTGCACATTGCTCAGTGTCCAGATATGTCTTTTCAGAGATGTTTTATGTCATTACATGCTTGTAGGAGAGCTTTTCTTACTGGATGCAGACCTATACTGGGAGTTGATGGATGCTTCTTGAAAGGGAAATATAAAGGCACATTGCTTTTAGCTTGTGGAATTGATGGGGAGAATAACATAATTCCAGTTGCATGGGCAGTTGCAGAAGCAGAAACATACCAATCTTGGTTATGATTTCTACATAACTTGCAATGGGTTATTGGAAATTTGAATAGCTTGGCTATTATTTCAGATAGGCAGAAGGGTCTTTCTGATGCTGTGAAGAATATTTTCCCATATGCTGAGCATAGAGCTTGTATCAGACATGTGATTGCAAACTTGAAAAGATCGTACCCTGGAAAAAGGTTAGAAAATTTGGTTTTTAATGCTTCAAATACATTTTTGCCTACTGAATTCGTGAAATACATGGAAAGGATTAATCAGCTATCCATACCAGCTTGGCAGTACATGAAAGAAATAAATGATTTTGCATGGAGTAGAAGTCATTTTAATCATTTAGTGAAATGTCATTATGTGACTAACAATATTTCTGAGTCATTTAACAGTTTTATTCAAGATGGCAGGGAGCTTCCCTTTCTTGAATTACTTGATTTCATCAGGCAGAAGATAATGGTGAAATTTGCCACAAGAAAAAATGAAGGATCCCACTGGTCTGGAAAGCTAGTACCAAGAATAGAAGCTTTTATTAGGAAAGTTTCACAGGCACAGGGCGGATACCGTATTTGGAGGTCTTCTGATGATATTTCAGAGGTTAGTGATCCTGCAGGCCGATGGATTGTGGATATAAGGCAGAGGATTTGTGATTGTAGGCAATGGCAGCTGACAGGAGTGCCTTGCGTTCACGGTATTGTTGCTCTCCTTGATATTCGGCTTGATCCTATTGATTTTGTTGATGACTACTATACTCTGGAGACATACAAAAAAGTATATGATGTTCCTGTCACTCCATTGCCAAGTAAGCAACTTTGGGTGTCTGTGCCAAATGCTTTGCAAGTACTTCCTCCACGTTCAAGAAGACAACCTGGTAGGCCTAAGAAGAAAAGGATTAAAGATCCAATGGAAACATCAAGTAGAGCAATATATGCTTGCAATATATGTGGTCAGTTAGGACACAACAAGAGAGCGTGTAAAGAGCCTCTTGGACTGCAACAACAAATTGATGTTTCTGGATCTAGCAGTACTCAACAATCAGTGAGAAACCAATATGTTGGAGAACGTGGCAGGGGAAGAGGAAGAGGAAGGTCTACCGTAATGACTTCAAATTTTAGTATGCATTTACCATGTGAGTTTTTCTTTTAAAAACTTGACAATTATTTTTCTTATTTTATGTGATTTTGAAACAATACAATAATAAATGTGACTGTATTTTTTTGCAGGAAGTTCGTCAAATCTCTAGGATCAATTTTCATTGGGTAAACAGTCTTCTCGAAAATGATGATGATGTCATGTTGCTTGGTTATCATAACTATTGGTGCATTTTGTTTGCAGGTACATATTTCTGCTAAATAGACTGGGGAGAGTTAGATGGCAAGGTTTTGGATTAGCGATTCAGGAGGAACTGTCATATCTTTTATTATCCACCTCTCTTTTGTTGAATGAGAAATGAGGAGTGTTATTTATGACACTTGTTTCATTAATGTATTTAAAAATTTTGATTTATAAGGAATAATCGAATGTTTCCTTTTTTTTGTTGAATATTAAAGGTTTGCTTTTGTTGGACAACAGCAGAACTTGTTATATTGTCTTGTGTCTTGAACTTTCTAGCTGCTATTGCTATCTGATTACTGATTAGGCTATATTGTTCTAGCAAACTGCAAGTTTCTATTATTGTTCAGACAGGCTATATGTTATAAAATCTCATGAATGATTGTCATTAATTAGGAAGTGGCTTTATTTATAAATAACTTCAAATTTTATTTATTTTATAAGTAAATTTTATAAATAAATCATTGAAGGTTATAAAACTTAAAATTTAAAAATACAAATTTCATATTGTACATTTACAAATAGATTCCTTGATTTTTTTTAAAATAAATCAATATTTTAATCATTTTTTATATTAAATTTCACGCAAAATACAGTGAAAGTTTAAATTTTTCAAATTTCAAATTATAAGTTTACTATTTTTTACATTTAAAAATAGACGACCACCTTTAATAATTTTCTTTATAAATACGTCCAAAATTTATTTATTTTATAAATAAATTTTACAAATAAGTCATCGAAGGTTTCAAAGTTTAAAATTTAAAATTACAAGTTTCATATTGTACATTTACAAATAGACCCCTTCAATATTTTTATTTATAAATAAGTCTATATTTTTAATCATATTTTAAATAAAGTTTTACAAAAAAGACATTAGTGTTTTGTTCTATTTATAATTACAAATTTAATATTTATAAATTAAAAAATAGACCTTTAAATTTTTTTTTAAAATTACTCTAAATTTTTTTAAAACTAATTTTTACATCTTTACATTTAAAAATAGACCACCTTTAATATTTTTCTTTATAAATACGTCCAAAATTATTTATTTTATAAATAAATTTTACAAATAAGTCATCGCTTAAAATTTAAAATTACAAGTTTCATGTTGTACATTTACAAATAGACCCCTTCAATATTTTTATTTATAAATAAGTCTATATTTTTAATCATATTTTAAATAAAATTTTACAAAAAAAACATTAGTGTTTTTTATATTTATAATTACAAATTTAATATTTATAAATTAAAAAATAGACCCTTAAATTTTTTTTAAAAAATAACTCTAATTTTTTTAAAAAAACTAATTTTTACAAATACACCCCTCGCCGGAGGCCCGACGGCGCGCCGGACGGCCAGCCGGCACGCGGCCGCGAACGGCCTCCGCACGCGGGACGGAGGCCGAGGCCGGCGCGCCGGCACGCGGGCGCGGACGGCCAAGGCCGAGGCCGTTCCGCCCCCGCGTGCCGGGGACGGAGGCCGAGGCCGGCGCGCCGGCGTGCCGGGGACGGACGGCCTAGGCCTTGGCCGTCCGCGCCCGCGTGCCGGCGCGACGGCCTCGGCCTCGGCCTCCGCGTGCGGGCGCGCCGGCCTCGGCCTCCGTCCCCGGCACGCGGGGGCGGAACGGCCTCGGCCGTCGCCGTCCGCGCCCGCGTTTCGGCGCGCCGGCGCCCCGGCCTCCGGCTCCGCTCCAGCCACCGGCCTCCGGCTCCGCTCCCGCCGCCTCCGCTCCCGCCGCCTGCCGGCCTCCCCCCGTCCCCGCCCGCGCGACGGGGTGTTATTTGCAAAAATCCGAATTTCGGGGACTTTTCTGTAAATCAGAATAATTTCAGGGGTTTATTTGCAAAAATTCTAATTTCGAGGACTTGTTTGTAAATCTGATTTCTTTCGGGGTGTTATTTGCAAAAATCCGAATTTTCGGGGACTTCTCTGTAAATCGGAATAATTTCCGGGGGTTTATTTGCAAAAATCCGAATTTTCAGGACTTTTTTGTAAATCTGATTTCTTTCGGGGTGTTATTTGTAAAAATTCAAAATCCGGGGGGTTAAATATAAAAAAGTAAGTTTTTAGGGGGGTATATGTAAAATAACCGGGGGTAAAATCGGAATTTTTTGGCAAAAATTTGATTAAATAACAATCAGGGGGCTGTGGGTAAATATGGGCGAATTTGAGGGGGGTGGGGGTAATTACGGAAATTACGGGGGGTTTACCGTAATTAAGGCTAATTAAGAGGGTCACCCGTAATTATCCCTAAAATTAACCCTTCTGGTTTGTGAACAACAATTTGCAAGTTTGTTTTGTTATCATGTTCACTTAAAGAAAAAAAATATAAAATATGATCATGTAATTACCAAGGTAGTAGATATTTAAAATCAAACCAAACCAAAACTGATGAAAACAAAGCCAATAAATACCAAGCTAGCATGACCCCACAAGATATATTCAAAATAATTACAAGCCACATGTTTGTTTCAAAAATTTAGGTTTCATATTTTAGAAAAACAGATCTAGAGAATGATGAGATTGAGGTTGGGGGATATAAGATCAGGGCTGATGGAGCAGAAGATTAAATATTAAGTTTGAAGGACTCGAGATTGGGATCGACTAAGCAGAGAACCAACTCAATAAGGGGATGCATAGATAAAAATGAAAAAGACTAGCAAGATATGAACTCGAGATAAAATGAGCCAAACTAATATTGGAATTTTATTATTAAAATATCTATATAACTTGTATTTAAAATATATTTTTATTATTTGGAATGGTTAACGTAAATCATACTACACTTAAACTGCACCAATCATCCTCTTAATCATTTTGTGGTCCATCCGCTATAGGGGCGGTTTGTTTAAGGTGAAGTGAAAATTGAAAATCCGAATTTTCAAATCACCATCGGAATTTTAATTCACCCCCAAATAGTCAAAATACCATGTTTGTTTGGGGGATTTGGAAATCTGGGTGAATTTTTTTTTTTCCACTTTTGCACTCCAATTTGGTGAATTGGAAATCCAAGTATGTTTACAAAAAGCCCCCCATTCATTTTAATATTTATCTTTCAGTATATATTTTTGTAAAAAGCCCTCTACTATTTACTTTTTGGTAAATACTTTAACATAATGCCCCATTTGTTTTTACTATTTATTATATACATATATTTTGCCAAAAGACTTCGTGAATTTACAGTATTTATTTAGCATATCCGTTTGCATAAATTTATATTATTTATTTAGTATATATTTTTGCAAAAAAATCCATAAATTTTATCATTTTTATTTTTAGTATATATCTTGCAAAAATCCCCATAAATTTTATAATATTTAATTTTAGCATATGTTTTTTCAAAAAACCCAACAAATTACAGAAGTTAAATTTATGATATTAAATTCTCATTAACAAATTTTTAAATACAGTTTTCAATCCTCCAAAAGTAAATATACCCAACAGAACATGAAAAATGTAGGATCATGAAATTCATAATTTTGATGATTTCAAATTTTGAATTTCATTTTTATCCCAAATAAATGAAACCCTATATCCTTTTATAAACCTTGGATCCCTCAAACAATGGCAATTAAATTCCTTGACTAATGCCATAGAATGTGTAACAATTACCATTTAAATAAGGACAATATTTGCCTCAAGTAGTAAAAAAAAAAGGGATTTGTTAGATAGATCATAATCAACACACAGTTGGTGTGAATCAACATGTTAACTTGTTGACTTGTGATTAAAACATGTAAAATTTTGGGTTGCACCATGTGAGCTTTTGTTGTCCATCCAGCAAAGAAAATTAAGAAGTCACACTTTTCTTCACAAATTATTTATAAGATAATACAAGATATTATTTAGGTATGAGCAAAATCATTAAATTGTATCAGTTTTATAATTTTTATAATCAAAATCAAAATTTGGTTCTTGAAAATTCTAAAACTAAAATCACAAATTTGTTGAGAATTGAATTTTGAACCCTAATTTTAACTAATTTTAAAATAGTTTTAAAATCGGTATGCCAATTTGTCAAATTATTAACTATCAAAATATATATTTTACATTATAATATTTTAAAAACTCAAGATAACTTATAAAAAATATTTTTATGTTATTCATCAAACCACGATTTTGGTGGAGATTAAAAAGAGATTAAAAAAATTATAAATATATAATTAAATTTTAATATATATAATATATACATTATATATAAATAATATATTTATATATTTATATAAAATTGATATGGTTACAGTTCACAAATTTTTTATAAAATCTCAAATTATAATTAAAATTAATGATGCAGTGAACTCTTGAATAAGTTCAATCAAATTCTAAAAAGTCAGTTTTAAATTAAATTCAGAAAAAATTCATCATAAGTATTTATATTTCAAGAGATAATTATGTTAAATCTCTTACAGATCTGAAATTTTATTTGTATAAAATATAATCCATCAAAAATACAAAAATAAGGGTGTAGGTGCAAAATTGTCGTACTGTGTTTTTGCAAAATAATAAAATTGTGGCGGTATATTGCAAATATAACTTGAGTTACCCAATCAAAAGAATCTACACATGAATATATACTTCTACAAGGGTGTACTTGCATAAACCCCATCCAGCAGCGCAAACCCCACGGACTTCTCCCAGATCTCTCTACAACATTTCTGCTCTCTCCTGGCCAAGGCCTTTTACCGGCACTTCGATCTTATCGGTGTTCGATCGGTCTCCTCCGAGATCCCTCGCATGGAATTCGGCCAATGAGATCACAGGTGTGGCAGCTTCGGTGATCCACGTGAAGGGAAGATGATGGAGTGGGCGACGGTGCAGCACCTCGACCTCCGGCATGTTGGCCGGGGGCACCGCCCCCTCCAGCCCCACGCCGCCGCCTTCCACCCCTCCCAGGCCATCGTCGCCGTCGCCATCGGATCCTTCATCATCGGTATCGCCTTCTCCTCTTCCCCTCTCGCTTCCGAGATCTCCTCAACTTTTTCGCTCCAATTGGATCCGGAATTGATTATTTAGTTAGATCTCTGGTTTTTTCTTGGAAATTTTCGCGGGAGTTGACTGTTGTTTGTAGCTTGTGGATGTGCTGATGAGCTTAGCTGCTTTGATTGCAGAGTTCGATGCGCTCAGTGGGAGCAAGATTTCGTCGATCGATATTGTCTCGCCAGTTGTTCGAATGGAGTATAGTCCCACCAGTGGGCATACTGTCATTGCTATTCTTCAGGTTAGCATGAAATTGTCATCTTTTCAAGCAATTGTTGTTTATGGCTGTGCGGTTGCTCTTGTTTTTGTCCCTTCATTTTCTGCTGCCGTTCCACATTTAGTTATAGTGTTGGGTGGCGTGATGTATGAGGCTTTCGGGGATTATGCTGTGATTCTTTACTATACGAATATAACACCTGGTAGCTTTATTGTTAGGAGGAAGTGAAACAATAGTTAGAGAGAAGCATAATTTAGTGGACTAGTTTGGAAAGCAATCCAAAATCTGCTTGTTGAATAACTTCTGGGAATATGCCCAGAGCATGCACCTCCCTTATTTCATTAGCTCATCTCAAGTATTTGCATCTGAATATGATGTCCTGCTTAAAGAAATCAAGTTTCTTCTATCTACAATTGTGTCTGCTACATATAAGACAATGATTTCCTAGTTGAAAGATCAAATGAAATACAGCAATGTCTCTTGGTGGTCTGTATCACTGAATGATTCTTTAAGGCTTTTTTCAAATGCAGCTAGGTGAAAACATAAGCAAGAGGCCTCTGGATGACATATAGTTGTTCATGGCAAAAGAATTAACTATACCTGTTTTCAGTAGAAACTACTTGTATATTGATTTGATGTCCTTGGATGGTACTTAAATATCTGTGGATGGTAAACATATGTTAACATATGTCAACTGAGCCTGAGACGTTCAGAGTTTGCTGAACAAGAAACAGAAGTTTGAGCATGTGAATTTGTGAAGCTTTTGAGAACCTGTAGCTTTTGGAGATGCAAGGCAAGAACTCATGTTGCTTTCCCATGGTCTGTTTGCACAGTGTTGCAAATGATTCTCACTATGTGCTTAATTTTCTTTGCTTTATCTTTTTTCTTGGCATTAACTCTAGTCCAACTGCCCAAGTGAGTGCTTTATTCTAACTTTTTTTTTATGATATTCAACGCCTTGTTGCCTTTATGGATGAATTTATTTTTAGTCATCACAAGAATAGGTGACCAATTGTTTTTTTTCATTGTTCGCAGGACTGCACTGTTAGATCATGTGATTTTGATACTTCTCAAACGCTTGTATTACATTCTCCTGAGAAAAGGGCAGAACACATCACTTCTGACACAGAGGTCCATCTTGCATTGACTCTTCTCCAACCTGTTGTGTTTTTTGGTTTTCACAGGCGGATGAGCGTGACAGGTTTTCTTAACTGTCCTTTGTTTCATTGTCTTGTTAATTTCAATCTGTTCAAAACTAAAAAACCATAATTATAACAATTTTTTATTAAAGTTGTTGGCACGGTTGAGGGGGGGAGGACACCTACAAAAATCAAGACTGATCTTAAAAAGCCTGTGGTGAATCTTGCTTGCCATCCTCGTCTTCCTGTCCTGGTAATATGCTAGTGCCTTGTGTGATTTATAATCAGACCTTTCTTATTGCTGACTAATTTACACTAGGTTTCCTGCAGTATGTAGCTTATGCTGATGGTGTCATACGTGCCTACAACATTCAGACATATGCAGTTCACTATACACTTCAACGTAAGAAACAAACCACACTCATGGTTGTAATTTTTTTCTTTGGTATATTTTCCTGCACCAGATGAAGACTTAAGATTATTATATTTAGCATTCCTTCACATGCTCATGGTTCTTTTCTATTCAGTTGATAATACAATTAAGCTTATTGGTGCTGGTGCTTTTGCCTTTCATCCTACATTGGAGTGGATATTTGTTGGTGACCGAAGGGGTACACTTTTGGCTTGGGATGTGTCCACTGAGAGACCAAATATGATTGGAATGTAAGTAAATGTTTCCACCCACTTAATTATTTTCTACCGTTAAATAAACTAATGCTGCTATGTACTATAACATGCATGTCAATTGCACATTAAGTCATTCACAGAATGCTTCCTCAGAATTTGGATTCCAGCAGTTCATTAAACTATTACATATGGTTTGTCAATGAATTTCATCTGGTTAACTTGATCTCAAACTATTCCATGCTTTGATGATTCTATGGACTGTAGGTCAAGTAGTTAGATTATTTCTATTCTGAACTTTTGCCTTGGTTTACGGCTTGGGAAAACTTGTATTCTGTCAAGATTGCTTAAAGTTC
Organism: Trichopus zeylanicus subsp. travancoricus; assembly: GCA_005019695.1. Taxonomy (NCBI): domain Eukaryota; kingdom Viridiplantae; phylum Streptophyta; class Magnoliopsida; order Dioscoreales; family Dioscoreaceae; genus Trichopus; species Trichopus zeylanicus. The sequence goes on along the minus strand of RXID01014894.1, from coordinate 612,525 downwards.
ATAGGGGTCTATTGCCATCTGATTTCACTAAATATAATAATAATTTGGACAGAGGAACTCTGGTCCACCTGCTGCCTATGCTCTTGCCTATTCTTTTATGAATTGGTTATATGTAACCTAATAAAGAGTTATCATCATAGATTCTTAACCAAGTTCTGTGGATTTTGCCAGAAGTTGATCCCATTGTGAACATATGTTTTGGCAATTATACAGACACAAATAAAGATGACCGAGGCTTCCAAGGGGCCTGAACAGTGTCAATGATTGTTCTCTTGCATCCTTTCCATAATATTGCAGAGCTCGTCCAGTTCCAGTAGATGTACTTTTTTTAGGGACATTCAGTAGGAGCATTTAAATTGAAAACAATTTTCTTGGATATGTTCATCTATCGGGATTGTTGTTGTTTTTCTCTTGGCTGGTGGCTGGGAGATCTTACAAAATGACCTGGTTTTGACATTTCTTTTTCTAATTGTGCAACTAGTACACAGGTAGGCTCCCATCCCATAACATCTGTAGCATGGCTTCCGATGCTGCGGTTGCTTGTGACTGTTTCAAAGGATGGAGCACTTCAAGTGTGGAAGACTCGAGTGACAGTCAACCCAAACAGGCAGCCTATGCTAGCAAATTTTTTTGAGCATGCAGGTTATCCTTTTTCTATAGATCTTATTAAATGAAAATAGTCTGCGTATATTTTTAATTTTTAAGTCACTTGTCCCATAGCACATTCCATGAGATCATCTGGTTAAGCATAAAGATTAGTTGCCTCATGTGTCAAAAAGTAGCTAGGAAGTGATTTTTTAATGGTTTGCACAAAAACCTCCACATATTGTCAAAATTGAAAGAACCCATGGTTTTTTAAATTGCAAATAACACCCAGTGCTTTTCAGTTTCTTTGCAAGGAAAAAACCACAGTTTTAATAGTTGCAAGAAACACCATTTTCAGTTTACTTGCAAATGACACTGAATATTTTCAATTTATTTGCTTAAATACCCATTCATGACAAATCCACTAATGGCCTTATAATGAGAGAAAGAAGGATAAAATTGTTATTCTAGCCCCAATGACGAAATGGTCAATCTATTTTGGTGGATATGGTTCGCAAATGGTTACAACAGAATAACCTATGAATGTCCCCATAAAAACTTGGTTGCATGTAAAGAACTAATGTTGTGCGTGTGCATATGTGCATGTTTCAAAGAAATTGAAAAAGTTAGTTGGGTGTTCTTTGCAAATATCAAAACGGTGGTTTTTGCAATTTTGAGAAATTATTTGGTTTTTTTGCAAAAACTTATCCTGTTCTTTTGTACCGGTGTTAATGCTTTCTGTATAAATTTCCATATGAAATATCTTTTAGATTGAGTAGCCGTTCAAAACTAACAAAAACAAATAATTCAGATATGGTTCTCCCGCTCACTGCAAATGATTGTAAAAGTGATTCATGGTAGATAGTATGATCAAAATTTGTTCTTTAACAGCAAATTTGATTTTGATGATTAATGGTACTTAATACCAAGTATCTGACATTTCAAAATGTTGAAATTTTGATCAATAAATAATTTGCAATAATTTACTCTGATCAAAGTGTAGAATTGAAAATTGTGTTGTTCCTTTTTTCATTTGATCTTTCACAGAAAATAAAATTTATTATTGTTGTCTATTTTGTGTTTTACAGCCATTGAAAACATCGAGATCACCAAAATTTTATCTGCTCAGGATGGAGAAGCTGTTTATCCCCTTCCGCAAATAAAAAGTTTGGCAGTGCATCCAAAATTAAATTTAGCTGCAGTATTGTTTGTAGTTAAGTCCAGTGGATCATTCAAATTTTGGTATCCAATGACTCATTTTCCATTGAATTTTTTATGAAGTTCTTCCAAAACTTTGAAACAGGATACGACCAGTGGAGGAAATCTTAAAAATAGGGCTGCATATACAAGAGAAGGAAGGAAAGAACTATTTGCAGTTCTACAGAGTGCACGGGGATCCACAGGTGGTTGTCCACCTTAAACAGCTTTATTTTGCATTTTGTCCCTAAGAGGAAGCAGTTATTCTTTTTCTTCGAAATTAATCCATGTCTCATAAAAAAGATGTAGATGCATAAAGCTTCTTAATGATGAACAAAAGCAAGAAAAGACAAATCAAAACATCATAGATAATAAATGTAGATATTATTCCTCAAATTTCTATCTTTTTATTGGTGGCCTCTAATTTTGAAGAGCTAAAATACCAATTAGATGTTTTTTAGGAGTTGACAAACAAGGAGTGACTAGTTAGTCTAATGGACCCAAATACTTCATGTCCTATGCAGAGCTACTACCCCTAGTATCTCTAACCTAGGAGCTGCTTCCTGTCCTGGCATTTCTGAAATCCAAATGATGTGGCTGCAATTTGACCATGGTAGCAACAGTAGGCTTGCACTACTTTTATTAAGTAGCCATCTGGTTGCAATCTTACCTTTTGATGGTTGAGATTTTTCTGCTCATGGGTGGATGATGCAATTTGCTAATCATGAGCCATTCTTGTCCACAATTACTGGTATAGAAAATTTTGGAGATGTAGTCATTTGTTTTCTTTGGCACGCTAGTTCTTGCAAAATTTCCTGTCGAATTCACACTAAATTTGGGCATTTTGTTTGCCATCTTAGACATTTGTGCTGATATCTTTCTGACCTCCTGTTTTACAGCTGCTGTATTGAGGGAAAAGCTTTCATCCTTAGGTTCATCGGGAATTCTGGCAGATCATCAACTCCAGACACAACTGCAAGAGAATCAGCTAAAGGGGTGAGTTCGTGCTTGATGTTAGATGCCTATATGACCAGAACATTTTTATGATGCCCAACTTTGGATGCATCTTTTGCCAATGTTTCTTGGATGCGCAATGTACAACTTGCTCTATTATGTCTAAGATAATTGACAGTTAGGCATGCTACTAAATAAATGTGGCAATATTTTCACTGAACCCTTCTTTCATAAGCTAAATATAGAAGGGTTATCATTTTTTATGGTCAGAAAGTTCAGATTGAGATGTATCTTGATGCCTTGCATTGCAGCAACCTTCTGAGTAATGAGTGTAGTTTTTCGATGTTATTGTTTTTAATATATTTTTAACTTCGACATATGGAGGATGTAAGCCAGTTGTAGTGGCATATTGCAGAATGTGATCTTTCCTCTACTATTTTAGCTCAGTACTGATCCTATCATGAAGATTATGCATGATCATTGTGAGGTGCAATTTCTGGATGTTATTGCTTTCAATATGTGTTTTAATCTATATATAGCTAGGTATGGAAGATGTAAGCCAACTGGAGGGATAACGTACAGAATGCCATCTTTCCTGTATGAAATGAAATCCGTTGGCTTCCTTTTTTTTATGCCTTATTAATAATGAGATTTGAATGAGATTTGTTTTATTTTTCTTCTTGTTGGTCGGCAAGGTAGCATATATTTATTATCATGTCCTTCTAATTTCTGTATTTGAACTTCTGTTTGATCGGTAAAATTGTATGGCAGCGTAAGTATTCTGTACACAGACTAACTTTATTTATATATGCCAGCCAAAGTCAGCTGACAATATCAGACATTGCAAGGAAGGCATTTCTTCACAGTGTATGCACCTTTCTTATTTCAGTTGATACTAATATGTGCAAATTATTTTTGGTAGTGTCTGTTATATCAAACCTTATGAACTGTTAATTGTGGTCAAAGATACTGTAAAATTAATTGTGATAAAAGCTGAGTTATACCAGGAATGACATGCAACATTTCTAGGAGCTAGTTTGATATGCTTTTGTATGCATGCTATATTAAGCCATTGGAGCTAGCTTCACAATCACAGAAATTTGAGTTGCATCTGCATCCATCTATTCAACTAGTTGTGATTATACATCATAAAAACAAGTTCCTAAGAGGGAAAATAGGAGTGAAAGGAAATCTGTTTCAGTCTTGTTTTTAAGAAAAAGAAATTGGACTTTCATTGATGGTTTTCCATTTTGATTAATTGGTTTAATGAATTACCAAACAGAACCATTCTCCAGAAGCTGTTTTTTTTTTAACTTATCTTTCTTTCCATTTTTGCTTTCAAAAAATTCAGTGGAAAATGAAGATGCTCACCTTTAGTAAAAGTTTGAAACTGCAATTTATAGATTCCTTGTTAGCTTGGGAGGCAAAAAAATACAAAATTTAAATTTCCAAGGGATGGCTTATTTAAATTCAGAGCAGCCCATTTGACAAAATTCTGTCATGATGTTGACAAATCTTGTTCACAGTTGAAGACACCTCTCTTTATCATGTGCTAATTGGTTGCAATGCTACTTGGTTTCCAACTCCATAAATACCCGCAAAATACTTAAAACATTAATTTGCATTCATTTTTTTTAGTTTGCTTGATTGCACTGAATTGTTTTGATGGACTTGTAGCATTTCATGGAGGGACATGCAAAAGGTGGTCCAATATCCAAGTTGCCTCTAATTACAATATCTAACGTAAATAATCAATTAAGGAACATTCCTGTTTGCCAGGTATGACAGGCAATATCGGTTCATGTTATTGTAAAATTGTTCCCTTTCAGTTTCCTGCTGATTCCAGCTCATTTGTCCAGCCTTTTCATTTAGAACTGAATTTCTTCAATAAAGAGAACCGCGTCCTTCATTATCCTGTCAGAGCATTTTATCTGGATGGCTTCAATCTGACGGCTTATAATCTCTCTTCTGGAGCAGATAATCTATATAAGAAGCTATACTCAACGGTGACAACTCAAAGAATTTTCTCATATTGAAATTATTTGGAGTAGTGCTAACGTCTCCTTTTCCTTAAGCTAATCTTATTCGTTTTTGTTTGTTTCAGATCCCAGGGAATGTTGAGTGCCTTCCAAAGACCATCCTTCACAGTTCTAAGCAACATCTCTTTTTGGTTGTTTTTGAGCTAAGTGGTGCAAATGGTGCTCTACATGAAGTTGTTCTTTACTGGGAACAGACTGATCAACAGTCTGTTAACAATAAAGGAAGTTCCATAAAAGGTTGATATCACTTGTGATCTGTCTGATGTGAATGTTTTGTTATGCGAGAATAACTTCTGTGTTTCTGGTGTGTAGGGCGAGATGCTGCACTAATGGGTCCGAACGAAAATCAATATGCCATTCTAGATGAAGATAAAACTGGGCTTGCTTTGTATGTTTTGCAAGTGGCAGCTCCTCAAGAATCTGATAAAAGCAATGAGGCACTTGATGCAGAATCTTTTGCTGAAACAAAAGTTGCTCTGAGCAAAGGCCCCTTGCAATTTGTTTTTGAAACAGAGGTTGACCAGATATTTTCGTCTCCATTAGGTAAACTAAATATTACTGCTCACTATGGTTTACAGTTCAAGATGCATATCTTTTGTGTATTGTATGTGCCAAATGGCTGAATGCTGCAAATTGTCATGTCCTGTTATTGCAGAATCAACTCTCCTGTATGCTATTTGTGGTAATCATATTGGCTTGGCCAAGCTGCTTCAGGGATTCCATCTATCAGCAGACGATGGAAAATATATTTCAACAAAAACTGAAGGGAAGAGATTTATTAAGTTGAAACCAAATGAGAGTGTTCTGCAGGTATTTACTTACTCTCTTTTATTCTGAATGTACCATAATTTCATGGCAGATGCAATACTTATCTTTGACAGCATTTCTTTATCATTATCAAATTGGATATTCCAAATTTCTTCTTACAAGCTTTAGAGTCATGATTCAGTGGTTCCTGTTTTTTTCTCTAGGAATTAATTATTGTTTTTTCATTTTGCCCCCAAAGACCACCTCTGTAAAGGAGCAAATCCTTGGCATTGTGAGGTTCTTAATTTTTATAATATGATGAAATACTGCTTGGTATTGACCAGTCAGAAAGTAATTGTCCTCTGAAAACAGGCAGGTGTCTAGGTTAAAAAAAACATATAACTCAGAGGCAGATTGACCTGAATCAATTAGTTCGGTGCAAGTTGAATGAATGAAGTCTTTTAACTGGAGGTTCTGAAAACTAGTAAGGGAAATTAAGAATAGCGCCCTGTTTCAATTGGATGTCAGGAACCCACAACCTACAAAGCTTCTATCTTGGAGATGGATTTGACGGGATTCATTAATACATTTTTCATTTGCCATTCAAGATCTCTCACAACATTACTGTTGAAGAATAAGGATTAAGGTTTAGTCTCCATATTAGGATGAGCAATACATGGCATAGTTTAAATAGTGTCTTTCAGATGTTCTAATATTTGGGCTTCATCACAATCCATTAGAGTTATAATCGAGTCATTAGTAGAGCCCAAAATCAAGTTCAAAACTAAGTAGGAGTCCAAATTAAATCTGAGTATGTTAGGATTTTTAGAAGTGTAAAAAGGACATGTAGGAAAAAAATAAGAATTGATTCTGTAACTCTTTTCTAGGAGTAAATAAAACTCATTATTGAAGTCAAAATCCTAACCTTCCTCAAGAATAAACCCTAAAATTTAAAAAATTGGCATGGTATTATACCCATCAGGACCATGAAAAGCGAACAAATCATGTCCGATAGTGCGGAGAAGCCACAAAAAGATGAAAAAAGCCTACAGATTATCTCTACCAAATTAAGAGGGATACAAAGCTACTTATCATGGGCAAGAGTTATAGAAATTTATTTAATCTCAAAAGGAAAGAAAGATCATCTCATCAAGTAATTGCAAGTAGAGAAGACGACACAATCACAAAATAATATCATTACTTTTGAACAGCCTCAAGCCCAATGTAAGAAGACTGCCCTTCATTGCCAAACATTAAGAGTCATATAGGAAAAACTCAAAAGGGATATATGACAGTGAAAATGATATTTTAGGATTTTTGTATTATATGAAAAGTTATTCACAATTAAAAAAATGGAAAAGAACTGAGTGAATATTTTGAAACTATAAGTGATCTGTGGGATGAAGTGGAGTACTATTTTTCAGCCAAAATTGAAAAAGTAAAACGAGAAAGAGGAGCGAAGATGATATTGCTCTTGATCGGACTGGACTACAATATGAACAGTTGAAGTCTATAACAATAGTGAGATTTCATCCCTAAATCAAGTTTATTATAAGCTACAAAGAGTTACAATAATGTCATCAAAAAGAAAAATATTAACAGAGACTTCCGCTATAATCTCAAGTTATAAATTATAATTATGCAAAAAATAGTAGTTATAAAAGAAGTTCGGATTTTAGACGAGATAAAGATAGAGGTAGTACAGGAAGAGGAAGAGGTGAGGAAAATCTTAACCTCAAGTGTATAAAGTATAGAAAAATCGATTACACAATAAATAAGTGTTGGTTTGTAATTGGAAAGTCAACATGAGCCACTAATGCATACGATCATCAAGAATATCCAGAGTAAGGTAGAGGACAGAAAGTTATCTTTTGGCGAAGAGCAAATAATCATATCAAAAAAAGGATACAATAACTTGTTTCAGCACACAACCAACATGACTACGTGTCCAAGTCACTATCCGCAAGGCAAACAAATCAACAAAAATAAAATTTCTAAATCATAGACTTAGGGGTGTCAAATCATATAATAAGACAAAATTCATCACAAATAGCTCATTTAGGAAGTATACATGCATCATTAATGAACCTGTCCTCAGTACTATATGTTCCTAAATTTTCTATTAGCTTATTATCAGTAAGCCAAGAAACAAAAAAGTTAAACTGTTGTATAATCTTTTTTCGTATTCATTGTGTTTTTTGAAACTTCAAAATAAAAGACAAGACAGGTGGGGATATTGAAAACAAAGAACTTTATTTTCTGGATTCTGGAACACAATATTCAAAGGTCTTGGAATTACAAAAAGAGGATTTTGATAAGTGACATAGTAGATTAGGTCATCCCTCTCAGAACATTCTTAAATTATTATATCAAAAGTTAAATTTATTTAGCAATAAATGTTGTAAGTCTTAGGAATTTATAAAAAATCACAAGTTTGTTTATATCTTAAGACATAATAAAACTAATGTTTATCCTTTTTACATTGTTTATAGTGAAGTATGAATAATAAAAAATATTTCTCTAAATAAATATAAATATTTTGTAATCTTCATTAATAATTACACATATGTAATATTACTTACTATAAAGGAAGTCAGAAGTTTTTGAAGTTTTTGAAGTTTTTGAAATCTTTCATAAGGAATTTTAAAATCAATTTAATGCAAATATAAAGATAATAGTGAAGATAATATAGGCGATTGCCTCTCAAATGAATTCTAAAATTATTTTAAGAAAATTGATACTATTTCTTAAATGTTATGTGCATATACCCTTTAATAGAATGGGGTCGTTAAAAGCAGAAATTAACATCTTTTAGAGGTTGCACAAGTATTGATATTTGAGAAAAATGTTCCAATCAAATTTTGGGAAGATGCAATTCTCACTATATTATTTTTCATAAATAGAATTTCAACCCCACTTTTAAATAACAAGTAATTTATATTTTAGAGGCGGAACCATTTTATTTATCATTTAAAGTATTTGAATGTTTCTATTATATTCATAAGGATAACACTTTCAAAGATAAGTTGCAATTCAGGTTTATTCAATGCATGTTTATAGGATACTCTAGAATAAAAAAAGAGCTTTAGATGTTATAATACTTAAAACACATAAAACGTATATTTTAATTGATGGAACTTTTTTTAATGATGTAACATGCTATTTAGAAAAAGCCAGGAATAGGGATAACTCAACAGAAATAAGAACTAAAATCGATATTCCTTTATTTGCATTTGTAAAATAATTACCTATTACTTCAGACAAGATAATGAAATTGTTTGTGTACATCAAAAAAAGGAAAAAAAACAGTAGTTAATATTATAACTATCATCTATATTCCTTGGAAGAGGTCCAACTGCACAAGAGCTTAACCAAAACCTGATAATGATGAATCAAAAGTAAATCTTGCATCAAACAAGATGAATAATCTCAATCAAAACCTGAAATTTAACCTTAGATTATAAATTTAGATTATAACTTTAGACATAATCAGTGATTCCATTGGCCAATAGTTTTTAGAAAAAGAAAGAGATCATAAATCTAATACTCAATCATTAAGTTTGTGTCATATCAAAATCTAACTTCTGTTTTTAGAATTTTTGCATTGAATCTCCATTAGAATACCCAAGATTGCAAGAGGCAATGACACATGTTAAGTGTAAAGAGGTTATAAAAAAAATGAAATAAAAGCTTTGCATAAGAATGATACTTGGAAACTAGTTTTTAGTATAGAAAAAAATCCATTGTGGGATGCAAATGAGCATATACAATCAAATATAAGACCAATGAAATTGTAAAAAGATATAAGACCAGGTTAATAACAAATGGATATATTCAAATATAAAGAATTGACTATCTTGAAACTTTTTTACCTATAACACAAATGAATATCATTAAAATAATAGTATCACTTGCAATGAACCAAGGATAACAAATAGATTAACTAGATGTCAATAATGCTTTTCTGCATGAAAACCTTCAAGAGGAGGTGTATATGTTCGAACCATTTGGATTTAACATAGGCATAGTGAGACAAGTTTACAAAGTAAAGAAGATAGTTTATTATTTGAAGCAAACAACCATAGATATTTTGAAAAATTCAGCACTATAATGACTGAGTATAGATTCAAAAGAAGTTAAATTGATTACTCTCTTTTTTTAAAAAAGAATGATCAAAGTATAGTTATATTACTTGTGTATATTGATGATATGATCTTTAGTGGGAGTAACAATATAAAAATGAGAGAAGTAAAGGACTATCTAAGAATTCAACTTGAAATTTAGAATATAGGAAAATTACACTATTCTCTTGGGTTTTGAGTAACTCATTCAACATAAGGCATGATATTGTCAAAAGGTAAGTATATATTAGACCTATTGAGAGATACAAGTCAATTAGGTAGTAGAACTATCAAAATACTGATGAGCACAAATTGCAAATTATTTGCAAGTCAAGGCATTTTACTTGAAAACTCTGAAATGCATAGAAGATTGATAGAAAAATTGATCTATTTGACAATTAAAAAGCCAAATATTATCCATGCTATTAGCATAGTTAGTTTATACAAAATCTAAGAAAATCACATTTAGAAGCAGTCAATCAATATATTAAAGGAACTTTAGGTTTGGGTTTGTGGTACAAAAAGTTTGAAACCTTAGAGTTGGTGGGATTTTCAGATGTGGGCAGGATCTTCTATTGACAGAAGATCAACTATATGGATAGGCATCTGAGTTTGGAGGCAAGTTGGTTGTATGGAAAAATAAAAAAACAAAGTGTTGTTGATAAATCTAACATAGAATGATAATAGCAACCACCTGTGAGATTTTATGACTGAAAACATTATTAACAAAATTAGGATTCATTTAAAAAATTTTTGCAGTATTGTTCTGTCATATTTGTAGTGACTGAACTTTTGATAAAAGGACTAAACATATATTTTTTGAGGGAAAATGTTCAAGGCCAATGAATATATTTAGCTTATCTGAGAATAGAAAATCAAATAGCAGACTTATTCACCTAGGCATTGTAATCAAACTGGCTAATGAAGCTAAAAAATAAGCTGGGCATGCAAGACATCTATTTGCCCGACTTGAGGAAGGGTGCTGAAGAATAAGGAGTAGGGCTCGATCCTCATATTAGATCAAATAATATATGATATGGTTGCACTAGAATAGTGCTTTATAGATGTTCTAGTACTTTGGGCTCATCACAACCTATTAGAGTTATAAGTGGGTCATTATTAAAGCCCAAAACCAAATAGGAGTTTAGGTTAAGTTCAAGTATGCTAGCGCTTTTAAAAGTATAAAAAGAATCTGCAGGAAAAAATGCAGGGATAGATTCTGTAACTCTTATCTCAGAGTTAATAAAATTCATCATTGAAATTAAGACTCTTGCCTTTCTCAAAAATAAACTTTAGAATCTAAAAAATTGACAATTACTCTCTTTCTTGGGTGGTTGATTGTGCTTCCACAATTGGTAATAGTACATATCAATCTTATACCCCGAAAAACTTGAGTTTATTAAAGGATCTAGAATTTCTCTTCCTCATATTTTTCATAACACATTTCCTTTTGTCATGCTTCCTTTCTCCTGTATACATCTTAGATCTGGTGCATCTTTAAGGGCATTGACCTGAAATTTAATGAAAACATTTTATACAAGATTTATGCAGCTTGTCTTTCCGTGGAACCCAATAAATGTCATAACTTTTTTCGCTACTATGTATTACTGGAACAGGCCATTGTTATTTCTCGGTCATTTTTCTCTTACAGGTTCATTGGCATGAGACTCTTAGAGGCCATGTTGCTGGAATACTTACAAGTCACCGAGTTTTGATTGCCTCTGCAGATCTAGACATACTATCAAGCTCTTCTACTAAGTTTGATAAAGGACTTCCATCGATATCCTGATTCTCTTGATTTTTTTCGATGTTCTAGTTACTTCCTAGTTTGATTTCCTGCTTAATTTTGTCTGCCTTAACTTCTTTGCACTATCGATCTCTGCTATGGGTTGGTCCTGCACTTCTTTTCTCAAGTGCAACTGCAGTTAGCATTCTTGGTTGGGATAGCAAAATTCGGACCATTCTCTCAATCAGCATGCCAAATGCTGGTAGGATTTCTGTTGTTTCTTCTTTTATAGCTTTTTCATCAGGACTTTGGTACAATGATTGCACCAATTTTACTTGCTCAAGCCAAACTATATTACCTGTTTTTTCTATCTGTATGTCACTTCAAATTTTTTGTGTTATTGTGCAGTTTTAGTTGGCGCCTTGAATGATCGTTTATTACTTGCAAACCCGACAGAGATAAATCCTAGACAGAAGAAAGGGGTGGAGATAAGAAGCTGTCTTGTTGGGCTTCTTGAACCCCTTCTTATTGGATTTGCGACCATGCAACAGCATTTTGAGCAGAAACTTGACCTTCCGGAGGTCTTATATCAAATAACATCAAGGTCCTTTACTGTATTCATCCTGCTGTTTAAATTTCAAGCATGTGACAATCAAGATTTTGTGTCATCCCCAACAACTGATTTTGATTCTATTATTGTTGAAGATTAAGATTATTCTTATATCAAATAACATCAAGGTCCTTTACTGTATTCATCCTGCTGTTTAAATTTCAAGCGTGACAATCAAAATTTTGTCATTCCCAAATTTAACTGATTTTGCTTCTATTATTTTTGAAGTTTAAGATTATTCTTTTTTAAATATTCACATGAATCAAAACTTCAAATTTAGTGGTGCCTTTGTATGTTTGCAATAATTCTTTACCATTGCTAACTTGTACTTGTCTATTGCTGATTGAAGATTTGATAGCCTGCGTATTACCCCGCGATCCCTGGACATTTTGGCCAAAGGTTCTCCTGTTTGTGGGGATCTTGCTGTATCGTTATCCCAAGCAGGTCCTCAGTTTACTCAGGTGGTTTCTTTACTTGTGTAGAATTTAAATGTCTTTTTTATTCCATATAATTCTGGCTTCTAAATCACTTTAACTACCATCATAGGTCCTGCGCTGTATTTATGCAATCAAAGCTCTTCGTTTTTCTACTGCTTTATCAGTTTTGAAGGACGAGTTTCTACGCTCCAGGGATTATCCTCAATGTCCAGCTACTTCTCATTTGTTTCATCGCTTTCGACAGTTGGGATATGCGTGTATTAAGTATGTCATCATTCATTGATAAAAATGAATTCCATTTGATGAGCTAGTAACTAATGCATTGTTTTCCCTGCAATCATATTGGATTTTTTCACTGTTTAGTTTATTTGCAGGCTACACTAAATTATAAATTTTATAGTTGTACGCTATGAAAATAAGAAAAGAACAGAATTAATTCTAAACAAATGCTGCTGTAGAAGTTATTGTGATTTAACAGATGCACCATATAGTTATTGGATGACACTGGCTTATACTAGTTCCTTAATTTCAAACTATATCACTGTACAAGTTAACATATGCCCATGTTCAATTAATTTTCCCATTTAGCATTTATTATTTTAGAAGTTTTGTATTTTCTTTATATAGTTTATGAAACTAAATCTCTAATTGGATGAGCTGAATATATTTACACTTGTTCTCAAAATTCGCATTCTTATAACCCATATCAAAGGCATTTACTTTTAGGTTCTAACTTTACGTCTCAAGTTAATTTTACAATGATGCGCAGGTATGGCCAGTTTGACAGTGCTAAAGAAACTTTTGAAGTTATTTCAGACTATGAAAGCATGCTTGATCTGTTTATATGTCACTTGAACCCCAGTGCAATGAGACGCCTTGCTCAGAAACTAGAAGAGGCAGCTACAGATTCAGAGCTTAGGAGATACTGCGAGAGAATCTTAAGAATTCGTTCCACTGGATGGACACAAGGAATCTTTGCAAACTTTGCTGCTGAAAGTATGGTGCCTAAAGGTCCTGAATGGGGAGGAGGAAACTGGGAGATCAAGTCACCAACAAGTCTGAAGGAAATACCTCAATGGGAACTAGCGGGAGAGGTTATGCCATACATGAAGACAAGTGATGGTGGTATCCCAGCTATCATTGTGGATCATATTGGTGTCTACTTGGGTGCAATCAGGGGACGAGGCAACATTGTGGATGTAAGTGAAAAGAGTTTAGTTAAAGCATTTACTGCAGGAACTGGTGAAAGTAGCACTCCAGCATTGCCCGAAGCACTGTCTAATCAGAATAAGCCTTCTGCAGCTGGTGATTCTAAAGGTGATAGTATTGCAGATACCTTGTCTCGGCAATTAGCTGGTTCTGTTACACTTGCAGATGAGCAGGCAAAAGCAGAAGAAGAGTTCAAGAAATCACTGTATGGTGTTGTTGATGGTAGCAGCAGTGATGAAGATGAGGCAACATCAAAATCAAAAAAGATTCATATAAGGATCCGTGACAAGCCAGTCTCTGCTCCTGCAGTTGATGTCAACAAAATCAAAGAAGCAACAAAGCATTTCAAACTTGGTGATGGCTTGGGCCCTCCAATGAGGACTAAGTCATTATCAGGTGGGCCTCAAGATATTTCTCTGCTTTTACCAGAACCAGCCCCTGCTACTAGTGCAGCTATGCCTCCTGCTTCCGTGAACTTGTTTGGGAATCCTAATCCATCAGTGGTGTTCCCACCAACACAGTCAAATCCATTGGTCATGGGTATGGGAGTTTCTGCTGGACCAATTCCAGAAGACTTTTTCCAAAACACAATTCCCTCACTCCAGGTTGCAGCTTCTTTGCCCCCTCCTGGAACATATTTATCAAGAGTTACTCAAAATCCTCAAGTCATAGACGGAGGCAAACCAGCTCCTACACAGAATACAATGCCTGATATTGGGCTTCCCGATGGTGGGGTCCCACCTCAAGCACCACAACAGCCAGCTGCTTTGCCCCAGGTCGTTGGACTGCCTGATGGTGGAATCCCACCTCGGCCACAAATGCCAGCTCCTGTGGTTCCGATCACCTCACAGCCCATTGATCTTAGTTTACTGGAAGGTCCAGGTGCCAAGTCTGGGACTGGTGCAAAGCCTCAACCTCATCCCCCAGCTGGACCAACTGCCGTCCACCCAGGCCAAGTAAGCTTTATGTGCTATTCTGTAGTATCCTCAATTTTGATTGATTGATTTTAATCCTCTGATCTTGAATTTTTGTTTGTTCAGGTACCTCGTGGAGCTGCTGCTTCAGTATGCTTCAAGACGGGGCTTGCTCACCTTGAGCAGAATCAACTTCCCGATGCACTGTCTTGCTTTGATGAAGCTTTCTTGGCCCTTGCTAAGGATCAATCTCGCGGAGCTGATATCAAAGCACAAGCTACTATTTGTGCCCAGTATAAGATTGCTGTGGCTTTACTTCAGGTATTGCCAACAAGCAGTAGGTTTTACCTCGACCTGCTTTGGGATTGCACCATGCTCTACTAATTTAGAAATACCATTATCTGAGATTTTTCTCATGTGAGGCTTTAAAAGCTTTTATATGTGTCAAATAATTTCTGAAGGATTTCAAAATTTAGATCAAATTTAAACTAAAAAGTGGCCAAGTCATGGCTTTACGTAGCACCACAGTTACGGTTATACTTCACTGATGGCATGATCCTGTAGGATCCACAGGCTGAACGTGACACTCTAAACCATGATTAAATAACCTGAGAAGGCTAGTTTAATTTGGTTGGTAGTTATGGAGATACATGTTTGTTATCAGCGTATCCATCACTGATATTCTCTATATAATGATAAAGTCTAATTGACTTGTATTATTAATTCTCTGTATGCGCTGGAATCAGCTGACACACTCCCTCACTGATGGTGTTGCAGGAAATTGCTCGTCTACAAAAAGTTACAGGCCCTAGTGCCCTCAGTGCCAAGGATGAGATGGCAAGGTTGTCTCGCCACCTCGGTTCCCTTCCACTCCTTGCCAAGCACCGCATTAACTGCATAAGGACTGCTATAAAGCGTAACATGGACGTGCAGAACTATGCATATGCCAAACTGATGCTCGATCTCCTGCTGTCTAAGGCACCTCCAAGCAAGCAGGATGAGCTCAGAAGCCTGATTGAAATGTGCGTGCAACGGGGCCTATCCAACAAATCCATAGATCCATTGGAGGACCCCTCCCAGTTCTGTGCTGCCACACTTAGCCGGCTGTCCACCATCGGGTACGATGTGTGCGACCTTTGTGGTGCAAAGTTCTCTGCTCTGTCAACACCGGGATGCATCATTTGTGGCATGGGAAGCATTAAAAGATCAGACGCTCTTGCTGGCCCTGTTCCCTCGCCTTTCGGATAATGCATCCCTTTGGTTTGTGTTTTCTGTGCAAGGTTATTCATAATTGCGAGCAAGACTTGTGATTATATTCTTTGTTTGGAGATATCTTGTTATTTGTTAGTCACATATGTAGGTTGCCAGACCATGATGTGTTTGTTGTGCTTTAGTAGTAGAGAGGGACTTTTTTCTCATTTGGGTTTTGTTGCTTGTAAAAATTCATCCAGCTGGTATCCAGATATTCAGTTTGTACATCTTATTTTTGGCGGCCAAAACTCAAAAAGCTTGATTTAATGCTGTCACTTTTTGTCCCAGTGGGTTCAACTTGGAGAGTGTTTAGTTATTTGGCGAAGAATTTGATGTCTGCTTTCTCAAAAATAAAGAAAAAAAAGAAAAAAGAAATTGATTCCTGATCATTGCAGAACAATAAGTTTTCTAGTTAATACGAAATTGCAGATATTGACAAAAATCTCTTTTAAATAAGGTTGCTGTTTAATCCTTGCAAAGGGTTGATAACCAAGGATTAATTTTAGAATTTTTAGTAAATAATCACTTAGCTTATGAATTTACAAAAAATAATCTATTTTATCACTATTAGTAAAAAACTACTTGTTTTATATTATAAATTTACAAAAATCATCTCAATTAAAATATTTAAAAAATATTTTAATTTAATTTAATTTAATTAATTAAATTAATATTAAAAAAATAAATTATTTTCATTTGATTTTCTTTCGAACAACCAGTTCATAATTATTGGATAACTAGTTTGATAAAATTAGATTTTAAATTTTCAATCTTATAAAATTAGACAATCAATCTTTCATAAAAATTGTAATAAAATAAATTATTTTTTATATCAATTTAATATTTATTTAAAAAAATTAAAAGAGAATAATTTAGATTTTTATATTAATTTTAATTGATAAAAATAAACTAAAATAAATTATATTTTAAATATTTTAATCAAGGTGAGTTTTTGTAAATTTATAGCAAGGTTTTCGGTTTCGGTTTCGGTTTCGGGATCGGCCGAAACCGATACGTTTCGGTTTCAGTTTCGGCCGTTTCGGTTTCGGCCGAAAGAATTTTTTAAATTATTAATTAGGTGTTGACCAGAGTTTGACTATATTTTGACTGTGCTTTGACTTCAAATTAAAAATACGATAAAATATTAGAAAAAATTTGAAAAAATTTGAAAAATTATGAATGAATTTATACTTAATTTTACAATAATTTCAAATATTATTTAAGCTAATTAAAATTAATTTTGATAGTTAGTCACTGATATTGTCTGCTTTTAATATATATTAGTGTATTAAAAAAATATATAAGAAATGATATGAATATTATTAAAATTTAAAAATTAACATAAGCAAATTTAACTTTTCATTAAAATGTATTTCACACATACATAATTTATAAATTCTAAAATAATACAACTAATCATCATAGTCATAATCGGTTGAGTTTGGAACATCTGGGTGTGGAATTACAAATTTAGTACCTCGATGATCTGGACGAGCATTTATGGGCATATGAATTAAAACAATTAGCTCTACGCGATCTCATGGCAGCGGTTCTGAAGTATAACCATATATCGAAGGTCTAAAATAAAAATTATATTTTGACTAAAATTTAATTTAATATTAATTATTTTTTAACTTTAAATTAAAAAATTATAATATATTTAAAATTTTTTAAAAATAATGAATAATTACGTGAATAATATTACGTACGTAAATAATATCTGATAGAAACCGATAAAAACGTCGAAATCAAATTGACGATAACACTGGCCCCAGTGTAAGGCCAGCCTCATCTTATGGGAGTACGAGTCAAGTTAGCGAGGGCACGAGATAGGACGGCGATAAACTAGTAAGTGCGCAGAGTTTTTGGGTTCGAATATAAAGCCGGCGCGAGGTCCTCCCACGACCACACACAACCCCCCCCCCCCACAACAACCCCCACCCCCCAACCCGCGCGAGCTTGCCGAGCTCCCACCCGCCCGCCTGCCGCCGGAACTCACGCCAAGCCGCCGCCGCGAAGCCGCCGCCCACCCCCCCCCCCCCCCCCTCTTGCGGCGGCGCCTGCGCGAGCCGGCGACTCGCCCCCCGCCTGCCCGCCTCCCCCCAGCCGCCGCCCCCCGGAGCTTTCCCCGGCCGCCTGCCCGCCCGGAGCTCCCGCCCCCCCACCCGCGTGAGCTCGGCGAGCTCTCGCGCTCGAGCCGGCGAGCTCGAGCTCCCGCCCGCCAGCCCGCGCTCGAGCCCGCCCGCGCGCGAGCTCGGTGAACTCCCACCCATGTGCGCGATCCCGGCGAGCTCACGCCCCCGCGCGCGAGCCGGCGCGCTCTCGGCCCCCCGCTCTCTAGCCCGGCGAGCTCCCGCCCCCGCGTGCGATCCCGGCGAGCGCCCCGCGCCCGCGCGCAAGCTCCCGCCCACAAGCTCCCGAGCTCTCCCGCCCGCCCGCGCGAGCCCGGCGAGCTCCCGCCCGCGCGCTCCCGCTGCGTTCGTTGGCGAAGATAAACAGAACAGTAATGAACAGTACCCTAAACGATATTAACCGTTTCGGCGCGGGTTCGGCCGAAACCGAAACATTTCGGTTTCGGCCGAAACGCCAAACCATGATTTATAGTACAAGATAAATGGTTTTTTACCAACATAATAAGATAGATGTTTTTTTATAAATTTATAATAAAGGAGGTGGTTACTTGCTACTAACTCTTAATTTTTATATGGGAGATGGTGCCTTGCTATTTTATATTTCCCATTGATTGAATATTGTAATTTAAAAAATATAATCCAATAATTATCTCCATTCATTTTGTGAAAATTAAGAAGCAAGCTACTGAAAAAAGCTTGAAAGTAAAAAAATTTCATTATTGCGAAGGTAAAAAATAATAATCTTAATTCCTAAAATCAATCTTAATTCTTAAAATCAAATCTCCAATATAATGTTCCCACAATTCAAGGGTTTAAATGCAAACAGAACTCCATTTGAGTCTGATTTGAGTGGCGAAGTTTGTCAAAACTTTTTTTTATAGAGGACGTCTACTACTCTATTAGCTTTCCAGCTTTTATGAGCAAGCTACTGTTTTGTTAATATAAACTCGTTTTTTTATATTATTACAGTAATGGGAACAATGAATTTATAATTAGCTGAATTTTTCATATTGAATAAATTTTAATTTTCAAATCAATTTGTATCGTCCCTAAGTTAGAGATATTAAAATTTTATTGTGCAAGGAGATAATGGTGACCACAAAAAAAAAAAAAAAAAAAAAATTGCTGTCTCTGCTGACGATTGAACATTATATTGGCATGGAGGATGTCCCTATCAGTCAGGACCTTATGCCACAGGATTACACTCTTTTCGGGGGCTTTGTGGTTGGCGATAAAATAATCCCAATGCAAACAAATGTAGAAGGCAATCATGATGCAATACAAGATTCTAAGTTTAATGGTGATGATATGAGTTTAGACAATGAAGATTGGAAGCCAGAGGATGCAGAAGATGAGCAAGTCGATAAGGAAATGACAGCGGAAGAAGGGAGGGAATCAAGAGAGGGAGGCCTACAGGGTGAAGCAATGGGCTACTCAAGCAGAATCTTCAAGAAGAGGGAAAAGAAATAGCAGAAAGACGTAAATATTGTTCAATCATCCTATATATTTGCCCATTTTGTCGATTACACTCAAAAGAAAATAGTTGGCTTACTTTGAGACAGTCATAAATTACATAACACAAATTCTTTTTTTTTGATTTGTTGTCTATACCAAGTAAGTGCAATCAAACCAATTAATTGATATGCTTCTTGCTAATTAGATGAGAGATCAAATACATTTCTTATATATAGGGAGAGGAAGGAGTGGAAAATAGACCATGTAGCTATAATTTTGGATTTTTTTAAAGGAAGAAGAGATGGCTAAAATGAATAATAAGAAGAAATGCAAGTCAGATTTTATAGATGAGTATTTTAGAGACAAGAAAATAAGGAAAAAGGATGTGATGGAGTTACTTAAGATTAAAGCAAAACAAAATGACCCTCGAGATGGAAAGGAGTTTGTCAAGCTCCTTGTATTGTACATTATGGAAACTTTTTTTCTCAATTTCTTGCATCGCTTTTCCTCCATGGATCTTCGTGCATGCTCATATTTTTAGGACTCTCAGAAAATGTGTGGGCTTCAGTTGAACACAACTTTGTGATGCGTAAGCTACCTAATAGAGCTCAAAAGGGTTAAAGCACAAAATGAAGGTTGTCTATTGCAAGTTGGTTTCCTCCGAATATGCACTTTGAGTTTAATTGTAAGTCTTACCATTTTATAGTGAAGTTTTTTTATAGAAATATTTATCCTACTTCTTGCCTATTGATTATATTTTTTGAGCTAATTTTTAACAGCTTAAGAAGACTTGCTAGAAATATTTATTTTTCTTCCCTTATTGTGGACCATTTGACTTTGTGTACATGGAACAATTGGTTGAACTATAAAAAGTCACAATCAGGTAAGCAAATATTCCACAATATTGTGCAAGGTAAATGCCTTCTAAATTCTCACCGATGGCCAAAGGAGATTATGTCAATCAAATTCCAGCAGGGTTGGAATGACCAAAGATATAAATGTAACAACAATGATTTTGAGAACAGCCAAGATAGTTGTTGACACAATTGCACAAGATGATGAGTAGTTTTCATGTTGTTGGGATATTGACATGAGTGACAATCTTAGAATTCATATTTGTTTCTTGTTTTCCAAACATGTGTGCTATTGTTGTGTATTATCAAGATGTGTACTTGCATCGCTACCTAAGATTCTATGTTCACTCTATACAGTTTATGTTACTCTAAAATAATAGTGAGTAAATATATGTAGTTGTCATGTTTACAAACATACCAAATAGTTGGTATTTAAAAATTGGCTATTTAGTTCATTGTTGTTTTTCCTATAAAAGCTCAATAATGACCAAGGTCTAGTTTTCTAGGATTTCAGCTCCTCTATTGTCTCATGTGTCTCTACCAAAATTTGGCCCCCATCAATAGCTCAACCCTCATCCTCTCCTTTTCCCCTTGTTTTCCCCTCTAATCCTCCTCCATGGCACTCAAATCCACTGCTAGTTGAAAGCTGGGGCTATTTGAAGGATCATCTTTGTTGTCTAGTGGCTCACATGATTTTTTCTATGATGAATAAAGCTACCAATGGTATTTTGAGATCTTCTCCTCTTCTCACATCATTGGTGCTAGGGATATTATATTTTTAGATCTTGATGAACTACATTAGAAGAGCTTTTCAATTTTTAAGGGTGTACTAGTTTGGTAGATTGGAAGTATGATTATCTAGAGGAAGATGCTAATATTTTCTATGCTAATATTTTAGTGAAATCAAGAGTTGAAATTCACTACTTGGTTTTGTGGGAAGAAATTCTCCTCGAATATTGAAACTCTTTCTAGAATCCTTAACATACCTTCAAATTGAGAGAAATTTTGTGTGATTAATTTTTAATTATAATCCACCTGTTACTTTGTAAGAAACTACCTTCATACTTTTTGACTGTACCTTTGCCCATAGTAATGATGCCAAAAAGTTTTCATCCACTTTTCTTCACTTTTATTTCTTTTTCGTCGACTTCTCATATATAATTTGTTATCTCATGGTGGGGATAGGAATGACATTTATATTTATATGTTATGGTCATGAATCAGCCAAATTACCTTGCCCATCGCATCCTCTCAATTGTGTATTGTTGTTATTGAGGGCAAGGTTGGAGTATTACTTTCTATCCTAACATCATTTATTGTATTCTAGAGCATTATGTTGTTGCTTACACCAATTAGTCTTGTTTTCATCGCTACACTGCAGCTGAGACATATACTTGTGAAAATTTGTTTCACATCTCTTTGTGCTGGGATGGTACCTAGAGGACATGTACAATTGGTCGAGAACCCCTTAGTCAACTTCAGCTTCTTAGGACCCACTTACATGTGACCAAGATGAGGAACTCCCCAAAGCTACTCCAACAAGACCTGAACATGAGCCAACCTTATTTGATGTCCTCTAGCTATTAAGGACTTTTAGCAAGACCCTCAAGAGCATTTAAAGAATCATTGGATAAAAGCAAAGTATTGTGCAATAATATGTTTCTGATGTGGTCATCCTTGTCAAGTTGAAAAGTAGAAAAAAAAACTTGCGATATGTGGTAGCTTTCTCTTGAAAGTATTGCATCATAACTCCTGCATCTACAATTGCCATTTCCCTTTCTCACCTCTTTCACAAATAAATTTTCAAATCATGTCATGTGAAAGGGAGGTTGTGACATAACCCTAACTTCAGAGCCATATAGTCATGAGCAACTTCTAGCAAAATTCCAACACCAGATGTGAGGTCTACATCTACCTTTTGTGCCTTAATCATTCTACATTGACTTCACAACTTGTGCGCCTTTATAAGTAATACTACTATATGATTATATTCAAGAAAAAAATCTATCCACAACTGTTGCCCTTTGAATTTTCATGATGATCAAATTAAAGTTTAACAAGTTTGTCTAGAGATGATAAGCTTTAGAATTATTAATGATTATTCAAACTCAAGAAGAATTGAGTCTCAAGATAAAGTATATTAGATGATGAAGATGATGATTCAAAGATAAAAAGAGATAATAATTTGAAGATGAAGCTTAAAGATCAAGATGAAAGCTCAAAGATGCTCAATGTGGAAGATCAACTCAAAGGTTATAGGTTTAGCTTTTCATTTTTGTTGATTCAAGGATTTGATAGCTAATTTATTCGAACTTTACTAACCTTGGAATGTCTTCACCAACCTATTTTTTTTTATCCAAAATTAATTATAAGTTGATGTCAAATAGGGATTGAAGTTATAACAAATCGGTTAAGATTTTCTGTAAACTTTGGATGCCCAAACTTTAGGGTTCGGACATCTGGATATAGTAGAAAAACTCTAGGGATTACTGATAACTTCAAACACCCAAACCTCAGGTTCAGGTGATCAAAAATTATAAGTTGTAACTTCATGGTTCTCATGTTTCTGATTTTGGATAGGTTTTAGCTACCTGAATCTTGCCTATTTGGGTGCACAATCCTAATTAGTAGACGTTTGATCTCGTAATATCAGTTATAACAATTAGTAATATTTGACTATTGAAGTAGTTCGGATGCTCAAATCTAAAAGATCGGATGCCCGAATATGATAGAAAATGACTACTTTTCTTCCCAACGATTATATATGAGCTTGAGACCTTTTTGTTCAAGAGTAGAATGGACTTTCAATATCTTGAGAGTAAGATCTAAGCTTCTTAAGCCATCTAGCCTCAACAAGAGGTCATATACGCTTTCATATCCTTATTGCCCTTGTATTTTAATCTTTAAGAGACTTTTGTTATGAGATTTTTCTTTTCTTTGTTTTTCATTTTATATCCTTGTAATTCTTTTAGGTTGTTAGTAGAGGGTTGAGTGCTCTTCTAAGTGTTAGAAGAGTGTTAAAGAGTTAGCTTTGGTGTGAAATGACACTTACTAGGTTGGAGCAAGGGATTAAAAGAGTGTGGTTTCACCCAAACGAAGCTACAACTCTAGTGAAGAGTTTAAGTTCTCAGGATTGAGGTAAGGATTGTGGAGTAGATACGGTTGGTCGCCGAACTATATATATCTATTTGCACTCTCTTTGTCTCTTTATTTATATTTTGTACTCTTATATTATTACATTTTCTTATAATTTAATTTTATTTTAATTCACTAAAAAGTTAAAATTTTTATAAAACCTAATTCACTCTCTCTTAGATTAATTTTTGCTTATCAATTAGTGTCAGAGTTCGGTGCTTGTATTTTTGGTTTAATAAACTCGAGTTTTTGATCCATTCTTTTAATGATAATTTTTGATATTTCTCATTATTTTCAAGAGGATCAATCTATTTCTCGTCCCACATATTTTGATGAAAATAATTTTAATATTTAAAAATTTTTATTAAGAGTATTGATTTTGATCTTTGGCACTTGATTGAAGATGGGTACTCTCCGCCCACTAAGATAATTGATGGTGTGGAGATTCCTAAATCATCTTAAAGGTAGATTAAAAAGGAAAAAAAAATATTAGAGTCCACAAATATTAAAGCCATGAAAATATTGCATTGTACTCTTAGTGAAAATAATTTTAAAATATTTTATTATTTGAAATTGCTCATGAGATTTGTAATTACTTGTTACATACTCATGAAGAGGTTGACAAATTAAAAGTTTTGAAAATTTCAATGCTCATAAATTAATTTGAGCTTTTCAAAATGCATTTTTTTTTGAATCTATATCGAATATGCTTTCACAACTTATGGAGATTTTGAATGTTTTACATTCGTTAGACAAATGTCATACTAATGAAGAAGTCATGAGAAAGATTTTTAGGCCTTTGCTAAGCTCATGAGAGTTGAAAGTGATGATTATTCAAGAAGCAAAGGATCTTAAACAACTCCCACTTGAAGAACTCATATGTTCATTATTAACTTATGAGATGAGGTTCAAAAAATTGGGAACAGATGATGATTGAAAAAAAATGATTAAAAAAAGGACCTAAGAAGAAGAAAGTAGAAGCCAAATAGTCATCTTCTCAAGCTCAAGAGAAGAAGAAGAAAAACAAGAAAAGAGAGAATAAGTCTATATGGGATAGTACCGGTGATGACTCCGAGAACCATGATCTCAACCTTTGCCTTATGCCAAAAGATTATGGGAGTAAGAAGGAAAAGGTACAAGATATTAAATTTGATGAATTTGTTGAAGCATTTCATGAATTGCATGCCAAGTTTGAAAAATTATTTTTGAAACATGCATTTTCAAAAAAAGAGTTTTCTTCAATTTTATGTAATCATGATTCTTTAAAAATAGCAAATGATTGATTTTGGAAACTCATCTCTTGAAAGTAAATTTCATACTTTGTAAAATAAGAATGAGTAAGAAAGACCATGTTTAGTTTTACTTGTAATGTGAAAAAATAATTTTTAAGTGTTCTTAGTGCATATTCTTTTTTATAAAATTTGACTTATCATTATTACTCTTGTAAGGGCCATGTATCCACTTATTATCCAATTAGAAGAAATGTCAAATTCAAATAAGTTTGGGTATCAAAGAATATGATTAGTTATTACATTTGGCTTTATATAGGAGAGTGTCCCTTCCTTTGTCTTGTACCTATAAGTCTCCCCCTTGTTATAAACAAATCTAATAAACTAAACTTGATTGCACTTATTTTTATTTGTTTGTATTTTCTCACACTGAACCCAATTTACGAGCATACGAATTTTAAAATTTGAAAGTAAAGAGGTAGAGTAGGTATTAAGAAGGAATAAAAGTAGGAGGTCAAAGTCAGACACAATATGATATAATAGTTATTGGGTTTCAAGGAGGCTAATATAGTTTTAACTTCTAATCTAGCGATCATAAAGTGGCCTTCTGGGGACCTTTGGAAAGTTAAAGTCTATGCAAGTGTAAAATCATTTCTTTGGAAGATAGTTCATAGATGTTTAACATCTTTCAAGCTTCTCAAAATTCATAATTGGTTTGGTGAACACATCTTGCTTACATTGTGGCTATCATCTTGAAAATATGGAGCACATTTTATTCATTGGGTATGTGATAAGTTATTCTTGATTTGTTGGCTTACTCTACATTTCCTAGAAGGGGTGAGCAAAAAAAAAATCAAAAAATCTATATACCATACCATATCAGTTGGAAAATATATCAGAAAATCGGTTCTCAAATTAAATTGGTACAATTCCAATTCTCAATTTTTGTAAAACCACAAAACTAGTTCTGTTTCTAGCTCTACACTTAACAAAAAATTAGTGAACCAAAGCCATAGCAGTTTTAAATAAGTGTATATATATATATATATTTGATTCCATATTTATAATTTTTTTAATATCTTTCTTAATCTACACTAAAATTATAGTTTTAAAAATACCATAAAATATTATGTTATAAATTATATTTTATTTTTAAAGTATTATAATATAAAATTAATAGTTTGAGAAATCAGTAAAACAATTTTAAAACCATTTTAAAACAAGATTAGAACCAGAATCAAAATATGGTTTTCAACTCAAATTGGTACATTTCCGATTTTAAGATTTTCAAGAATTGAAATTCAGTTTCAATTTTAAAAATCATAGAATCGGTACGATTTGCCTATTTTTCTCACCCCTATTCTCTAGTATTTCTCTTGTTAGCAGAAGAAAAGTTATTGGATCCTAAATTGCTTATTATATGGGCTTATTTGAAAAAAACAGGAGCAAATTGGTATATAATAAGCAACCAATGTCTACTTCTATTTATTCATGGATCATTAGGAAATTACTATTTTTTGGCAAATGAACAACATACAAATCAAGATCCAATGCTTTTGTACAAGGAATAAAATTCATTTTTTTGCTATAATTGATGGAGCTTTTCTCTCTCAATACAAATTGGTTGGAGTTGGTGGGCTATTACCAAGTGATATGTCAAGAGGTAATGCTAAATCAAGACTGAGTCCCATGTCCAATCGGGAAGAAGATGAGTCAAGACTAGAGTTATCAGCCTTAACATTGTGCCTAGGCTCAACCAAGTTCTGAAAGACTCACAACTCAACCACCAAAGGATGAGCTCTACAATTTGACCACTAGAGGATGAGCTTCATAGCCCGACCCTCGAAAGATAAGTTTTATAGCTCGACCATAGTATGCCAATGACATGTGTATGACAAATTGTATGCATCTTCTGTGTGCTTTCCTTGTCCCTATGGGGGATAGCCCCAATAACACCCCAAGGAGACAAATTTCTATGCCACCTATGCCACTTGTGTCGGCTGCTCCACCTACGCCATCTGTGCTAACTACTACACTAGCCTCACCTCTAATCATATGACAAAACCTACTAAATCATAGTATGAAACACCAAATAAATTTCCAAAATGCCCTCAGCTAACTCAAACACCAACTATAGTAGAGTTATCTGACGAGATCGCATCAAGTTATCTAAAATGTCCTATACAATAAGGCCCAAGACATCCAGATAAAGAATTCTGATTTTCTTCTTTTCTTGAGCAAGTTCAATTCTTGCATATCATTGATTCCACAACCAACTCTAGCTTCCTTGAGAGTGAAGGGATCAAAGAAGAATGATATGTTAACTTGAGCATTGGAGTGTCTTCCCTCAGTCATATGGACAGTGTTTATTCTTTTGTACAAGTTGAAATTGGTTGGAGAGGACTGAAAAAACTCACGAACTCTGATCCAAAATTGGATGGATGCAGCATTGGTGACTTTATTGAGATCTGCTGGAAGATTCCTCTCTTGGTAGTCAACGATAGCTATGTCATTATGACAATAATATCCTCGAAAGCAAATGGTCTCTAGCATCTCAAGCAAATAGCATCACAACAAGCCTCCTCGAGAGATACACTAGATCCTCATCTCCAAATGACAAGAGCCTCACTAGAGCCAGGTCCTAGCTGGCTAGAACTAGAGCTGAGGAGTTGAGATGAAGAGGCCGTCTCTCTAGGCGAGTTTGCCTAATTGGTCATGAAGATTCATGCCATTGCCTAGCTGGTGAGAGAGTAGGCCCAAGTCTTGGGCACAGGCGTGCATACCTATTTGTCTACCCTTAGGTAGCCATATGATGCAAGAGGGTCTTTAGGAGGAGGTAGGGGTCATAATGGGTCTAGCCAGCAAGGGCTTGGGCAGGCCCAAAGTCATGAACTTGAGATGGGCGAAAGTCCATTAGAGCCCATTAACTTTTATATTAAGCCTATTTAGGATTCAGTCCATTAAATTTATACTAGATTTGTTAAGGCCCATTAAGGTCTACCAATGTCTACATTCATTGCTTCTAATGACATGCTAAAGTGGTGCCTAAAAATAAATTAATACATCCTATTAGTAGAGTGATGCTTAAAGTTGTTCCCAACGGGCTCCCAATAGGCCTCAAATTTTTTTTTAAAATAAATTCAAAACCCAATGGACTATCTATTAAGACCCATTGGGTATTTTGGATAGACTTTAAATAGGCTTTTAGCAAACTCAGCTCGTAAGTCTAATGGATCTTTGAGCCCATTGATAGCCTTAGGAGGAGGGTGAACCGTGCTAGCAGGTGTCAAAGAGCCATGCAAGCTAAGGTTGAGAATTGGCATGCTTTGGAGGCTTCATCCTAACAACAGGGTCAAGTTCAAACTGACTCTTTAGATAAAAGCTATGAGCTATCCATTGAGATAGGCATGACATGAAGTGCCAAAAGAGATGAAGAAGCTCATCACCCAAATAGTGGACAAAAGGCTATGGGGCTTAGCATAGCCCAAATTGGCATTGAGCAGTGTCATGAGTGCACTATATCTATGGCTCATAGCCAAGCCAAGCCTCCCCAACCCAAGTTTCAACAATTGGCTTGGGAGTCGTACGATGGGACCAGAGACTTGCTTGACCAACATTGGGTCATTCAAGAATAGTATGATATTGCACAGAGCAACTGAGACTATAATGTGCAAGATGCTCCTAGCCACCCTTCAAAGCTCATCACGGGCTTGGTTATCTAGCCTTCTAGCAAGATTGGTGGAGAGCTTCATAGTCTTGGAGCACAAATTCATAAACTAGTTTATCTCCCAGATCTCTAGGTGCCGCTACTCATTCACCTTGCTGGTGATCATCTAGGTTGAGGGAGAGAGTTTGAGAGATTGCCTCTCTAGATTCAATGCCCCTTGGATTTAGATAAATGATCTTGATAGCTCTATTATTTTGGTTGCTACTATGAATGGTCTTAGGGTTAGCATAGTTACATATAAAATGGCGTGAGGATCATCAAGGACACTTGTAAAATTCATGGAGCAGGTTTGCAAGTATGTTGATGCGAAAGAGATGATGGCAGCCAAATGAAAGGTTGATGGCTCCTGTGGTGGAAAAGAGAAAAGGGACCTATGACAGCTTGAACCCAAGAGCTGAGCTACTGGACGACAAAGCTAAGTTCTAGAGCTATACTTTATTCAATCGTCCTCAAATCGAGATAGTAGCGTAAATTGAGGATTAGGATTACTTGCAAAAATCTCCTCCAATCCGGCAAGATTGGAAGACCCAATACCTCAAAGTACTGTAGTTATCATAGAGACCAAAATCAGAATATGAAGGAGTGTCAAATTTTGAAGTTCAAAATCGAGCGCCTCATTTGTGAAGCTGTCTAGTGAGGTACATCTGAATTGAAGAGCATGCCTTGGTCTAGAAGGAGGAAGATTTAGTGAGGGTTAGGAATAACCCCCACCATGGTAATAGGTCACCATCCCGTCCAATGGCTTAGATGATCAAGGGCTACCTCAGTATGATTTGGGAGGACATCTACCAACAGAGTAGGGTTACTGTTGTGCCAAAATAGTCACCCCTTACTAAAGCATCATAGTGTGGGAAGCACCCACAAGAAGAAGAGTGAGAAAGACCCTGAGTGCTAGGATGAAGCTCTGATAAACACCCTCTTCTTAGAGGGATGCTTGATAAGAAGAGTGCTTGTGGACATGAGAGTGTCTACCAACATCCTATTTGTCCGAACATATGATCAGGTAAAATATGATTAGCCTCTACACCTCTACCAAAGCAGATTAACTAGATTCATTGAGGACTCCTTGAACTCCAAGGGGGTGGTAAGGGTACTTATGACAACTAGAGAAGGCTAAAAAAACTCCACCTTTTTCACTGACTTCATTACAGTAAGAGCCTAATCCTCTTGCAATACCATATTAGGTCACCCTACCTTGAATAGGTTATAGGCATCAATTTCCACACACTAGCTGCTTCTTTAGTTTCTCATCAAGTTTCTAATAAGAGAAATATTGGGAGACAAGGACCTGATGTGCTATTATTGTGCCACCTACGTTGAAGAGCAAAGTAAGCTCAGAGAAAAAGAGAAGGTGGAAGGTGAACCACAACATGAACCTGAGGTAGTAGAATAAATGATGAACATCACCTTGAGGGTGGTGAAAATCCACACCTTCAAAGAGCAAACAAAGCCATCAAAGCACCATCCTAAATTTGACATATAAATGATTTACGAGCATTTTATCAATAAAATATGATTGCTCTTTTTATCATCACAGTAAGTGTTGACTACATTCTCAATTATAAGATCCGCTCTTGATTGAGGCATGGTTATAAGCTCTGATGCTTGACCCCTAAAAACCTAGTTACAAGATTCGTTTCAGATTGAGAAGCAAGACTCAGTTATAAGATATGCTCTTGACCAAGGTATGGTTACAAGCTCTCGCACTTAACTCTCTGAAGACCTACTTACAAGATCTACTCTTTACTGAGGAACAAGGCCTAGTTACATGATATGTTCTTAACTGAGGTATAGTTAAAATCTCTTATACTTGACCTCTAAAGACTTAGTTAAATGATCTACTCTAGACCCAGGAACAAGACTTGATTATAAAATCCACTATTGAATGAGGTATATTATAAGCTCTCATGCTTGACCTGTTGAAGACCTAGTTACAAGATCCACTCTTGACCAAGGAACAAGACCTAGTTATAGGATCCACTTTTGATTAAGTTATTGTTACGATTTCTCACACTTGACCCCACAAAGGTTTCATTACAAGATTTTCTTTTGACCAAGTTATTGTTACAAGCTCTTGTGCTTGACCCCCCCCAAAGATTTGACTATAAGATCCCCACTTGACTAAGGAGCAAGATCCGATTACAAGACCCACTCTTGACCATGGAACAATGTTTAGTTACAAGATCCACTTGATCAAGGTATGATTATAAGCTCTTGCACTTAACCTCTCAAAACCTAGTTACAAGATTTGCTCTTGACCAAGGAGCAATATCTCATTAAAAGATATGCTCTTGACCAAGGATTAAAGTTCGGTTACAAGATCAACTATTGACCAAGATATGGTTACAAGCTCTTATGCTTGACCCTCAAAGGCTTCATTACAAGATTAGGTCTTAACCGAGGTATGATTATAAGTTTTCACACTTAACCCCCAAAAGTCCCCCAGCAAAAATGGCCCAACTAGCTATACCTAGTAAGAAAAGGTACACCTATAACCTTCCTTTCTATTGCATTCAAATCAAAGCAATGAATGGCTAGGAAATGAAGATTTTATTGAAGCCTGGTTACAAGATTTGCTCTTGATTAAAGAGCAATATCTGATGACAAGATTCGCTCTTAACTAAGGATCTGTTACAAGCTCTTATGCTTGGGCCCCCAAAGCCCTCTAATGGAAATGGCCAACAAGCCATACCATATGAGAAAAAGTATGTCTAGAACTCTTCTTTCAAGCACATTCAAAGCAAAGCAACAAAGTACTAGGGATGAAAGTTTTCAAAAGAATGAAGTCTAATTATGAGCTCAACGCTTGGCCAAAAAAGAACTTAGGTGCTAGTATCGACAAAAGCTCATGAAGGAATGCAAACTTGTGGTTGAAGATAGCGGTTGAAAGCAGCCATGTCCTTTCAATGGAACAATATGAGCCTTAAAATTGATATGAAAGATTACCTCTCACAACACAGTTGGGACATGAGCATCACTCCAGGATGAGCATAATTCTGAAGCATGGTTCTCCCATCTAATGACTTGATGAGCTATCCCAAGTGAAGAGGTATGACAAACTCTTTTGTTATATTTGAGATGCCATAGGGAACAAAAGTCTTCATTAAAAGCGATGCCATAGGGAAGATGCAAGGGTCACCTAGTAGGTGAGCCCCAAGGGCTCTAGTCTTAAGTAAGGGAGGTGTAGTGGACTATACCAGCAATGCAAATAGTTGTTTGAGAGTTGGTTGACATGCCCATGGGTGGAAGCATCATTGCACCCTTTTGATATCTTGAACATTCCCACTGCTCTTGCCTCTAACGAGGTAGCTTGACTCTCAAGGGATTCGGTCCCTCTCTTAGCTTTCTCACCTTCAACCCCTCAACCTTTGCAAGTGCCCTCTCAAGCTCAGTGACCCTTTGCCTCTCAGGGTTTGACATGCCAAAGCAAGGTAGAGTCATCGGAGAAAAGGATGGAAGGAGAAAACAAAATTACTAAGTCAAGGCCAAAAGCAATATATGATAGAAAGAAAGGTGATGTCTCCTCACCTACTCTCCACTTATAAGGAAAAGTTAGTAGCTAGAGCCTAGCTTGACCCACCTCATAATGGGTACTTGAGACATATGTCCCTATCACAATAGATAATATAGATGGCACTGTTGGATTTAATCCAATATATGGGCATACATATATATATGTATGTAAAAATTATGCATTATAAGTTATCACAAGATTAAGTTTATCTAAAGTGATCTAATAAAGTTTAAAGTTTTGGCCTTTAAAGTATCTTATAAAGTATTGACCCTTTTAATGTGGAGAGACTCAAAAGTCTAATTTCTATTTTATGATGGTCTAAAATAAAAATAAAGCACAATTAAGGTATTTATAAGAGGTTATAGTTCCCAAGTTACATGTATAATTCTTTTTTGATATCTTATTATTAGAAAAGAGAGAGATCTTCTTCTTAGAAGAACAATATGTATTGACTCAGAAGATCAAGAATCAAAAGACTCTAGAATCACAACTATCCATATGGATATAAACATACTTTCACTAACTTTTCTTGATGATTTAATATGAGATTCTTGGTTTTGATGATGATTTTCATCAATTAAAGTTCTTTTAACAAGTGGTATCAAAGCCAACTCATCTTGAATCATTGAGAAATATTTTCTCAAAATTTTCAGTTGAATATTTCCATTGAAAACTATTATGGTTGAATGTTTTGTTGAATTTGACTAAATTTTGTTTTCAATGAATTGTCATTAAAGGTTTGTCGTCTCCTTTGGTTTGAATTTGGTTTTTTTTTGAAAAAATTTTACTCTTTTGAGGCTGGGTTTATTATTGGAAAAGAAGGATTTCAAGGGCAAAATTCATCCTTTTGTTTTTTTCCTTGAAAACAAGTTTAGAAAATTTTTTTTAAAAAATAGAAATTGCAATAAAGAAAATAGTTGTAAGAAAGATGGCTAAGATTAGTGAGATTTCTTTCCATGATTAAGTTTTATAATTAGTAGGATATCTTTTCATGTTTAGTTTTCATGATTAGTAGAATTTCTTTCCATAACCAATTTTCATAATTTGTGGGATATCTTTTCATGATTAGTTCCCTTAATTAGTGAAATAAATTGATTGAAGCAATATACTGCCAAAGTAGCTTCTTGTGTGTAAATTAACTTATTTTGGAATATTAAGATAGTTATGTGTGTATTTCATTTGAATATTGACCGATTCAAAGGAGGATCAATATTTGCCTGAATTACATGCATACTTGTGGTGATAAATGTGTGACAATTATAAGTATTCCATGTGAGCAATAAGTTAATCCAAATAAAGAGTTATTATTTGACAGGATTTATTATTAATATTTGATTACTACACCAAGAGTAAGTTAATATTTTGTCCAAAGACTAAATATTAATGTTGTGTTAGGTATCTTGTGATGGCCCTACCATTATTTGAATTTATTTAAGTATGATATGAAACTTATGTGAGCTTATTATTTTGCTATTGTTCTTTCTTTGTTTAGTTGCAAGTTTTGCTTCTAATATTTTTGCTAGTATCAATTCAATTCCCATGCTTAATGGCACCAACTTCAAGGCATGGCAAGAGAATGTTATGATTGTTCTTAGTGTCATGGATCTAGACCTTGTGTTAAGAGTTGAATGGTTTACTAAATTTATAGACAAGAGTTCCTCTGATGATAAGAGGGGCATGAAAAGGTGGGACCATTCAAATCACATGAGTCTTATGATCATGAAGCGTGCTATTCTAGAAGCTTTCAGCGACACTATGTTCGAAAAGGTTACTATAGCTAAAGGTTTCCTTGAGGAAATTGAGAAGAGGTTTGCCAAGGACAAAAAGGCTGAAACAAGTATGCTTTTAGCAAACATTTAGTGAGGTATAAAAGAAAATGAAATATAAGGGAGTACATCATGGAAATGTCTTATCTTGCTTCAAAACTAAAGGCACTCAAGTTAGAGTTGTCTGAGGACTTACTTGTGTTTTTAGTTTTGATATCTCTTCGTATATAGTTCAGTCAATTTAAGGTGAGGTATAACTATCAAAAGGATAAATGGTCTCTTAATGAGTCATCTCACATTGGGTGCAAGAAGAGGAAAGGCCGAAGCAAGAGAAGACAGAGACTACTCATTTGGCTACAATCTCCAAGAACAAGAATAAGAAAAGGAAGAAGGATAAGGAAGCTATAGGTACTATACCACATAAGAAATAACAGAAGAAACAGGGTGAAGAATTTGGCTATTATTCTGTGGAGGTGTTAGATGCATGAAGAAGCAATGTACCAAATATTATGCATGGCATGCAAAAAAAGATACACTTCTCTCTCTAGTTTGTTTTGAGGTTAATTTAACTTTAGTATCTAGACACACTTAGTCAATAGATTCTAGTGCTATTACTTACATAAGTGTGTCTATGCAAGGTTGCCTAAGTTGCCGAAGGTTAAGTGATGGTGAAAGATACATCTATGTGGGTGATGGCAAATTAATAGAGGTTGAGGCAATAGAAAAGTTTAGATTATCATTAAGGACTAGATTTTATTTGGATTTAACTAAGACTTATGTTATTATGTCATTTAGATGAAATTTGGTTTCTATTTCTACATCAGACAAATTCGTTTATTCTTGTTCATTTGGAAATGGTTAGTTTAGCCTTTTTCCAGATTCAAAAATTATTGATACTGATTCTTTATCTATTTATGACAATCCTCATTTAATGAAATCTTGCATATAAGTACATGTGGTGTAAAGTAAAAATTAACCATTGAGAATTCTACTTTATTATGACACAAGAGATTAGGTCACATCTCCAAGCAGAGAATTAAGAGATTTGTATTTGATGGGATTCTTGATCCCCTTGATTTTAGGAATTTTAAAATTTGTGTTAATTGCCCAAAGGGGAAATAGACAAACATAAGGATATTAGGTGCCAACAGGACTATGGAAGTCTTAGGACTAATTCATATGGATATTTATGGGCCATTCCCTATGGCTTCTTAAAAGATCAACAATATTTTATTATATTCATAGACGATTTCTCATGATATTGCTACTTGTATGCCATTCATAAGAGGTCATAATTATTAGATATGTTCAAGAATTATAAGGTTGAAGTTGAGAACCAACTTAGTAAAGAGATGAAGGGCATCAAATTTGACCGTAGTGGAGAGTACTATGGGAGATATGATGGATTAGGTGAAGAATGTCTAGGACAGTTTGCTAAATTCCTAGAGGAGTGAAATATCATCCCATAGTATACTATGCTAGGATATCCTAGTATGAATGACATTGTTGAAAGGTGAAATAGAACACTTAAGGACATGGTGAGCATATGATTAGTTACTCCTGCCAAAATCTCACTTGGGAGAAGCTTTAAAGATTATAGCTTACATGCTTAACAGAAGTCCAACTAAAGCAACTGGCAAAACCTCTTGTGAGCTTTGGATAGGGAAGAAGCCTAGTTTGAAGTACTTGCATATTTAGGGTTGTCCAGCCAAGGCAAGGCCAAATGAAAGAAACTAGACTCTATAATAGTTAGCTGTTATTTTATTGGATATTTTAAGAGGTCAAGGGGTTATAAATTTTATAATCCCATGACTAAGTTGATTTTTGAGATGACAAATGTGCAGTTCTTTGAGGATGTTGAGTTTGACAAGGGGGATAAGATTAAAAATTTTGTCTTTGAAGAGGAATATGTCACTATTCCTTATGTTGTTATTAACAATAATAAGGATCAGGCTCCTTTTCTTAACATTTCTCAAGAAGCAATTCTGGATCAAGATAATATTGAAAAACCTCCTGTTCAAAATCAAGAAATTGTTCCAAAAGAACAAACTCAATAGGCTCTAGAACCAATGCCATTAAGGAGATCCACTAGAGAAAGGAGAAGTGCAATTCTGGATGATTATATCATATTTCTCCAAGAACATGAGGTTGACATTGGAGTAGTGGAGGATGATCTAATCAACTTCCATCAAGCCATGCAAAGTTTTGACTCTCAGAAGTGGATTGATGCCATGAATGAGGAAATAAAGTTCGTAAAAGACAATGATGTCTGGAACCTCATTCCATTGCCTAAAGATGCAAAGCCTATTGGTTGTAAATGGATATTTAAGACCAAGAGAGATTCAAAAGGCGATGTGGAGAGATATAAAGCTCATCTTATTGCAAAGGGCTCTACTCAAAAGGAAGACATTGATTATAAAAAGACTTTCTCTCTAGTTTTATTGAAAGACTCTTTCAGGATAATAATGGCATTAATGGCATATTTTGATCTTGAGTTACATCAAATGAATGTAAAGACTGCGTTTCTCAATAGTGACATTGATGAAATAATCTATATAATGCAACTCGAAAACTTTGTTCGGGAGACTCAAAGCAAATGGTTTGCAA
Source organism: Trichopus zeylanicus subsp. travancoricus (assembly GCA_005019695.1). Lineage (NCBI taxonomy): Eukaryota > Viridiplantae > Streptophyta > Magnoliopsida > Dioscoreales > Dioscoreaceae > Trichopus > Trichopus zeylanicus. Next base: position 576,316 of record RXID01014894.1, on the reverse strand, counting down.
ATTAAAGAAATCCATTTATGGACTTAAGCAAGCTTTCCATCAATGGTATTATAAATTTCATTAAGTTATAATCTCGTTCGATTTTGAGATGAATGTCGTTGGTAATTGTATATACCATAAGTTCAGTGGGAGTAAGCATATTTTTCTGATTTTATATGTCGATGACATACTGCTTTCTAGTAATGATATAGACTTATCACATGAAATCAAGAGATTTTTGGCAAAAAAAAATTTGAGATGAAAGATCTTGGAGATGCCTCTTTTGTATTAGGCATACAGATACACCAAGATCACTCTCAGCATGTACTTGGGTTATCATAAAAGAGTTATATCGAGAAAGTACTTAAAAGATTTGACATGCATGATTGTAAACTAGGTGACACCCTTGTTTGCTAAGGGAGACAAGTGTAGTCTCAGTTAATGCCCAAAAAATGACTTTGCAATTAAAGAGATGCAGAATATTCCTTATTCATTAGCTGTAGTGAGTATGATTTATGCTAATATTTTTACACGTTCGAATATTGCATATATTGTTGGGATGCTTGGCAGGTATTTAAGTAATTCAGGAATGGATCATTGGAAAGCAGCCAAATGAGTCATGCGATATTTGCAGAGAACAAAGGATTATATGCTTACATATAAGAGATCGGATTAGTTGAAGATCATTGGGTATTATGATTTCGATTTTACTGGATGCGAAGATAGTAAGAGATCCACATTTGGCTATATCTACCTATTAGCTAGAGGAGCTATTTCTTGGAAGAGTGCTAAGTAGGCACTCATAGCTTCTTCCACCATGGTAGCGGAGTTTATAGCATGTTATGAGGCATCCAACTATGAGATATGGTTGCAAAATTTTGTTAGTGGGTTGTGAATTATGGATGGAATTGAAAGACCACTTAAGTTATTTTATGACAATAAGTCAGTAGTATTATATTCCAATAATAATAAGAGCTAAACAAAGTCAAAGCATATAACCATCAAATTCCTAGTTGTTAAAGAAAGAGTTTACGGTAGTCAGGTGTTTATAGAACAGATTGGGACAAACTTTATGGTTGTAGATCCGCTTACTAAAGAGTTACCACCCAAGATTTTTCATGAGCACACTGCTCATATGGGTGTTGTATCTCTTGAGGATATGCCATTTTAGTGGAAGTTTGTATTTTGGATGCTTTTAGTTGAGGACATATTTTATGGTTATTTTATAGATAATTTATGGTTATTTTCTACAAAAATAAAGTCTATGGTTTATTTTCACTTTGAATATATTTATTTGATCTCACTAAAGAGTAAGGTTGGACTAGTAGGAGATAGGCATGTTAAGATCACATTACATGTAATTTTCTTGCTACACATCCATACTCGATTCATGTCATTTATTATATTAATATATGTGACCATTGATAGGTTTAGTTACATTATATGTAACGAAGACTACTTTGATCCTATATTGATATTATTGATAGATTGGATTAATTGGAGATGCTTTTACTAATAATAGCAAATTTTTGAGCTCATAAGTTATGTTATAATATATAATTATACAGTATTATATATATGTGGCCCAAGTGGGAGATTGTTTGATTTAATCCAATATGTGGACATATATATATATATATATATATATATAATAATTATGTATTATAGGTTGTCATAAGGTTAAACTTATTTAAAGTGGTTTAATAATGTTTAAGGTTTTGGGCTTTAAAATATCTCATAAAGTATGGGTCCTTTTAATATGTAGGGATCTAAAAGTCTAATTTCTATTTTATGATAGGCTAAAATAGAAATAAGACATAGTTAAGGTATTTATAAGAGGTTATGGTCTCCAAGTCATACGTCTGATATTCCATTATTAGAAAAGAGAGAGATTTTGTTTTTAGAAAAATAATACCTATTGACTCGAAAAATCAAGAACTGAAGGACTCTAGAATCATAATTGTTCATATGGATATAGATATGCTTTTGCTAAATTTTCTTGATGATTTAAGATGAGATTCTTGCTTTTGATGATGGTTTTCATCAATTAAAGTTTTTTAAAGGCATGTGATAGCACCCAATTGAAACTTAGCAGTGGATAAGTCACAAAGGATGGTGGTGGTTTGAGAACAGATGCATTGACACCTCATATTTATTAGGACATGAGACAAATAAGGCACACAAGGTGCATCAGGCAAAATAAAGAGATTCACCAATATGAATACAACAAATGTGGGGACAAAGATGCAAAACAAGAGCTAATTTGTTTATTCATCAAAAGACAAGTACAAAAAGATGAAATGAGCTTTCAAAATGAAATAGTCGATCAAGATTATAAAGAACCACTTTATGGGACTCAACTCTCAGTAGCCCAAGGGGCAGAAGTTGAGGTAGAGGCACAACAAGAGGAAACGGGCTCTGGAGAATCCCTGCCACCTTTGTGCTTTCAAGAAAGAACTATAGCCACCATGTGGCATAGTCCTTATCCACCTCATGGAGAAAAAGAGCATGCTAATCGAAGGTCTAATTGTACCTCCGACCAAGTACCTCATCTCGATAGGAATGAAGTAGACCGCACCTCGATGAGCATTCGTTGTACCTTAGCGGTCATGCCCTCCCAAGCCTATTCTAATATCACTCAAAATTCATCTCTAGAGCAGAGCTGATCCATAGCCTGAGCCTCCCAAAGCTCAGACCTCATTGTCTCAGCAAGTCCCCCTTGCTCATTTCAGAGACAAGTCTAGAGGAAAGACTCTCATTGCCTGTTCTTAGAGAGCTAGTCCTAGGAAGCAGAAAGGCATTGGTAGAGTTTATTTAGTTAAGAAGCCCTCTAGAGGAGGCTCAAAAAGTGGGAGGCTCAAAAGGTGCCCGAACATGTCTTAGAGGATGTCTCCAAGCTATAATTAGTTGGAGCAAAGGTCAGCTCAGTGATATAGGCTTAAAAAAAACCTACCTTCCCCTAAAATTTGGTATAGAGGGACACCATAACATTGTCATAGAGCTCATGTGTTATCGGTGCATCTAATGACAACTCAAATACATGAGGGTTCCCATAGGCACCCACCACCCTAGAAGGAATCAAGTCATAATAGTTGACTTATTGAGCAACATAGAAGGAAAAGAAAGTGAAGCACATAGTCATAGGAAAAGAAGCAAGATCTCCAAGGACTGGCGAAAGATGCCTTATCATCACTTGTTATATAGCCCCAAACACATGGTTTAAGAAGCGAAATTCACCTACCAATGAAAGGTTGTGTCTTTAGAGACCAATAGGTGGGAACAATGTTTGGAGACATGCTTGCAAAATTTGAAACACTGTAAAGGCTGCTAGAGCATTAAACAAGAGACCATTAGAGGGTCGATGTTTTCGGTTCCTAGAGATAATGAATGTTTGAGAAAGATAGTTACCAAAAATAATTTTCAGAGCACAAGCCCTTACATTCGATCAACTAGAAAGTTGAATGAAGGGCTTAAGGGGTCAAGATGTATTGAGGAGCAATGCTAAACCAAGGCCGAATCCTCTATCTGACTCAAAAAAATATGGAGCCGAAACCAAAGCCACTAGCCTTGCCACTTTGCCTAGGTACAACCAAATTCTAAAGGGCTAAAGCTTTACAGTTCGGCTCCTGAAGACGAGCTCCACATCTTGGCTACTAGAGGATGAGCTTCATAGTCCGGTCTCCCAAGACGAGCTCCACAGCTTGGCCACCAAAGGATGAGCTTCACAGTCCAGCCCTCGAAAATGAGCTTCACAACTTGATCACTAGAGGACAAATTTCATAGTTTGACTCTTGAAGGACGAGTTCCATAGCTAAACTATAGTATGCTAATGACATGTGTATGATAAATTGTCTGCACATTTTGTGTACTTCCCTATCCCTATGGATGATAGCCCCAACAATGCCCCTATGAGATAAATTCCTATGCTGTCTATACTGACTATGCCACCTACACCAACTACTACACTTGCTTCACCTTTGATCACATGATAAAATTTGTTGAATTGTAGTATGAAACTCTAAGCAAGATTTTCAAAATGCCCTCAGCTAACTCAAATACCTACTATGGTAGAGTTACCCAACGAGGTTAGGTTAAGTTATCCAAAATGTCCTATATAATAAGGCTCAAGACATCCAAATAAAGGGTTTTGATTCTCTTTTACTTCCTGAGCAAGTTCAATTCTTGCTTATTATTGATTCCACAGTCAACTCTAACTCCTTCGAGAGAGAAAAGGAATAAAATAAGATGATATATTGACTTGAGTATTGGAGTGTCTTCTCTTGATCATAATCAAACGGACAATGTTATTCTTTTGTGTAGATTAGAATTAATTGGAGAAGACCGAAAAAAAACTTATAGACTTTAACCCAAAACTGGAGGGATGCAACACCAAGTAATGTGAAGACTCTTATTGAAGCTTCCAACAATCCAATAAGATCAAGCTTTTCTTTAGAAACTCCACTTGTAGCAATCTCAACTGCATTAGAGGCGCTTGATTGTTATAATACGAGAAATGGTTTATTTATAAATTGTAGAGAAGCTATTGACTTTATCGGTGGTATTGCATGTCCATTTGTTGAGTTACAAGCTACAATTTTGAATTTCCAGGCTTATCTGAAGCTTGATACTAGTATGGAGGTCTTGTTTGCTCCTAGGTGAACACTTTGCCAATTGATTGGTTGGCCAAGAGTGCAATGAGCCAAATGCTCACATAAAACATAGGCTGTTATGCTAAACTGATATTCATCTGCATCATGATTGTTCCACATGCAAGAATGATGTAATTCTGGAGTTAGTATTCAATAATTTGGAATCATAAAATTAAGATTTTTTAATAAATAATTACTTATTTAATTTTGAATTTACAAAAAATTATTAACTTTATTATTATTAGTAAAAAATTACTTGTCTTATAGTATAAATTCAAAAAATCCACTTGACAGTTGGGCTGGGAAAACAAGATTTTAAATTTTTAGTTTCATAATTTTGAATAACTAATCTTTCACAAAAAATTATAATAAAATAAGTTATTTTTATATTAACTTAATAATTTTTCAAATCAAAATCAAATAAGGATAATTAAAATTTTTTATATTAATTTTAGTTGATAAAGTTAAATTAAAATAAAATATTTTTTGAATATATTTTAATCAAAGAGATTTTTTATAAATTTATAATATAAAATGAGTAATTTTTTATTAATAGTGATAAAAGAGGTTATCTTTTACACATTCATAATAAAATCGGTGGTTATTTGCTAAAAACTCTAAAATCAATACATCTCAAACTTTTACCTTTTTTGTATTTAGAAATAAATAATTAAATATTTTTTTTTCAAAGAAAATTTATTTGGGCTCACTAAAATTATGTTGAAATTTATCATTGACGATAGACTCTGGTCAAAATATTATACCGATTTTCAAACTATTTTAAAACTGATTTAAAATCAAAAATCAGACATTTGATTCTCAACTCAAATTGGGATAATTTGAATTTTAAAAGTTTCAAAAAAATAAAATTTAATTCTAATTTTAAAAATTATAGAATTGATGTGATATACCATTTTACTCGCCTTAACTTTTGTTAGACAAACTTCGCCACCTAAATTAGGTTCTACATATATTTAGTAATGGATAATTTAGAATAATTCAAATAAAAAAAGTTCAATTAATGAAAAAATAACCAAATTTCTTTTTGAGATTTAGTTGCTAGTAGACTAGTGAAAGGCCAATATTAATTTTTTTTAAAAAAATAATTCTACAATAATTTGATGTTAAAAAATTAATTAATCTTTATAACAATGTAATTTAATAGTAAATTAAAATAAATTATGTTAATTATTTTAATAAAAAATAACAAAAATTTTAAATTATTTTTTTATCGTTTAATTATTAATTAAATTAGAATTAAATTTAGCCTTTACTCACTTACCAATGGCTTTCTTTTGGTACAATTCCAAACCCAAAGCAGCACCCCAACTCAATCCCCCATTCAAAAGGAATGCCTTTTTCAGCTCTTCAGCCACGCCGTCGCGCCAGCCGAAGCCGACCTCGGATGCCTCTTCCTCCGAGACCTCGCCGACGCCCACCATCTCCTCACCGGCCCCCCTCCCCATCTCGCGCACAACATCTGCCGCCAGACCTCCATCCTAGTAAGGGTTCGCCTAGTAAGTGATCCACGTGGACCCTCATCTGCTCTTCAAGCAGATAATGATGATGAATCGGACGGCCGAGGTGAGTCCCAATTCGGAAACAATGATTTCCGTCATCTACATCTGCTCCGGGATCGGGTTTCGTCACCAAGGGACGCAGGTTCATGACCGTTCGCGGGATAGACCGTCAGGATCGTGATGGGAGATTAGCCCGGGGTCCGATTCACATGTACTTGCGATTCGGGTCATGGACTGAGCCGACTGGGTATTCGATCGAGGCCCGCGAGATCCTGTCTGCTGGCGCTCGATGATCGACGGGTACATTCAAATCGGACTGCTAGATTTAGCCCAATTCGATGAGATCCCTGCCGATCGCGAGGACATCGCGTGGATCACGATGATCGTGCCGTGGACGGCGATGATCAAGGCTTATTTGGACGGCGGAGATGTGGCGGAGGCTCGGAATTAGTTTGATCTGATGCCGCAACGGGATGCCACTGCATGGACAGCTCTGATTTCCGGGGATGGTGCAGAACGAGCTAATGCCCGAGTCGTTCGATTTTTTCGCCAATATGCTTGTGGCCATGAGCAAAACTGGTTAACCGATCCGATTTTGCTCATTTTAGAACCGAAACCGTACTAGTTTAGGTAAAGAACCGGTTTTTCGGTTTCGGTTCTAAACCGGTTCTAAAATCGGTATACCGGATCTCCGGCGTCGCGACGATCGGCGAGGGCGAGGCGGCGTCGCTGTGAGCGCGGGGGCGAGTGCGAAGGCGAGGCGACGTCGCTATGAGCTCAGGGGCGAGGGCGAGGGCGAGGGCGAGGCCGAGGCGGCGTCTGCGCATTGCTGCGAGCTCGGGGGCGAGGCGAGGGCGAGGCCGAGGCCGAGGCGGCGGCGGCGGCGGCGCGTTGCTGCGAGCGCATGGTCGAGGCGAGGGCGAGGCCGAGGCGGCGACAGCTGCATCGACGCGTTGCTGCGAGCGCAGGGGCGAGGCGAGGCTGAGGCAGCGCAATTAGGGTTAGGGTTGAGATTAGGATTAGGATTTTATATATAGAGAAAAAACCGGTACGGTTCCGGTTAATCGGTTTTTCAGAAAACGTGAAACCGGAACCGAAACCGGTTTTCCGGTTCTGTGAAATTTCAGAACCGGAACCGTACCGGTTTGTCCTGAGAACCGGTTTTTCGGTTCGGTTTTCAACCGGTACAGTTCGGTTAACCGATTTTTCGATTTTTTTGCTCACTCCTACTTGTGGGTGGGTTTACGGTGACGGATCACACTCTCGCGTTACTGCTTGGAGCCGTCGGATCCACCGCCGGTCGCGAGATCAGCGCGCAGCTCCACGGTCTGATGATAAAATCTCGGCTCCAAACCGATACGATGCTGTGCAACGCGCTCGCATCATGTACGTAAAATGCGGCGAAATAGCCGTAGCCCGCTACGTGATCAATGAGATCATGTCACGTGATGTGGTTTCTTCGAATTCCATGATCATGGGCCGGCCCGTGATCATGAGGCATTGATGTTGTTCGGTGAGATGGTGAAATGTGGCGGAGTCAAGCCGAAGGGGTCATGTTTCTGGTGCGATTGCAGGGTGGGGGCAGGCCGGTTCGCTGAACCGTGGACCGGAGATGTTTGACTCGATGGTCGAGCTGGGGATGGAGCACTACGCTTGCGTAATGGACAAGCGGGCCGGTCCGGCTGGTTCGAGGAGGTGAGCCGGTTCGTGCGCCAGATGGAGGGGCTGGAAATCTAGGGGCCGTTGCTTGGCAATATTGAGTTTGGATCCTCGGCAACATTAAATTTAAATATTTACTCGGTTTTGAATACTTATTATGTATTATTAAAAATTATAATTAAAATAAAATTTAAATTTAATAAAAACTTATAAATACTTTATTAATATATAGAGTTTAGACGTATATAGTGTTGAAGTTGAAGTAGAAAAAAAAAATAGAGAGAATAGAAAAAAGAGAAAGAGAAAGTAGTAACTCTTGTATATGGATTTTTCTAATATTTCTCGATGGTCTTTTGTGCTAGTTCCTCATGATATTTTTTTGGAGATTTTTTGTGAAAATGGAGGCGTCACCGAAGTTTAGTAAAAAGTTTAGTTGGATAAGAAAAAGTGAAATTTTTCTTAAAAATTCTTATAAAACCTTTTGATAGTGGATCTTTTTCTACTCCCATGAACGTAACCTGATTTTGGACGAACCACGTATATTGTTATATCTCTTTTTGATATTTTCTTTTATCTTGCATCATTTTTCATTTCTTATATTGTTTGAGAATAATGTGATCCGTGAATCTTCTGTTACGAATCACAAATAATTGATATTAGAGTCTAGAAATAAATAACCAAAATGACAAATTTCTTACTCGAAATGAAGAAATTTGATGGTAAGATAAATTTTACTTTGTAATAAAAGAAGATGAATGTGGTTTTTATTTACGAAGGTTTATAAAAGATGTTAGAGGGTAAAGATAAGTGATGAAGACTGGGAGGATATAGACCAGAAGACATTGAATTTAATTATTATAAGCCTGATTGATGGGATTTTATAAGCCTGATTGATGAAAAGACGACAGTAGACATCTGAACAAAATTTAAGAAGTTATAAATATCAAAAAACCTTACGAATAAATTCTACTTGAAATAATAGTTGTACGGATTGTGTATGAGCGAAAGTATATTTATGTTGCATTACTTGAATACTTTCAATAAAGTTATTAATGATTTGCTAAAAGTTGATGTGAAGTTTAAAATTGACGATAAGACACTAATTCTCTTGATGTCTCTTCTTATTTTATACGATCATATTGTGAGTACAATTCTTTATATTAAAAAAATTTTTTAAGATGAAGGAGGTGATAATTAGTCTTTTTTTTAATGAGAAAAGAAAAACTTTAATATTGGTGTTGAGGTTGGTAAAGAATTGGTAACTCACTAAAAAAGAAGATTGAGAGAATGTGGAGAAGATAAACAATGGTCCAAATCAAAACTGAAAGTAAAGGTATAATATTAATCATGTAAGAAGTACGACTATATTAGGCGATATTATCCAGAATGTGGGAAGATGAAGTCTTTTAATATGATGATAGTAGTAATGAATAATGCTTTTGAGAATAGTGCAAATGAAGACGTTATTGCAGTATCCGTAAAAATCGGTACTTCTGTTAAGTGAATTTTAGATTCTGATAGTTTTTATCATATTTACTCCAGAAAAAATTAATTTACTTCTTATGAGGAGAATAGAAAGGAAAGTATTTTTTGGTTGGGAGATAATTCAATATGTGAAATCGTCAATGTAGGAATAGTCCAAATCAAGATGTTTGATGGAGCGGTTCACACTCTTATTGGGTAATGTATGTCCCCAAGATATGAAAGAATATAATTTCACTTGATATACTAGACTCAAAATTTTGTAATTATTCAGCGAGAGATGAAGTTATGAAGGTGACACACAATATTAGGATCTTAATGAAAGTAGAGAAGTTCAAAAATATTCATCAGTTGATAGGTGACACTATTGTAGGTAGAGTTCCAATGGCTATAGTGGAGAAGAGGAAGCGTGATACTCAAAATGATTAAATGGGAGATAAATGTTCTTCTCGAGTTACTTTTTTTATGGCAATAGGCATAGGTCTTCCGAAGGGATTCCAGAAGTACAAGACTGTAGGTATGAAGAGTGAATTCGAGGTTGGCTCAACCTCGCACCTTGCAATTAGTTGAATAAGTTAGTAGCGTAGAAGGAGGAATTGGATGAGAGATGATGGTGGCACACTTGAGTTTAAACCAAAGTAGAGATTGTTAAGTTTGGATATCTTAAACTCAAGATTGGAATTTGAGTTAAAAGTAAAAATTTAAAATTGAATTTAGATTTATGTTTGATTTTGGATACTTATTATGTAATATTAGGAGTTGTAATTAAAGTATAACTTAAACTCAATAAAAGGCCTATAATACTCTATTAATACACATGATTTAAATGTGGTGTAGTTCTGAAGTTGAATTAGAGAAAAATAAAGAATAGAGAGAAGAAAAAAAAGAGTGTCAGCTCTCGCGTATGGATTTTTCTAGTGTTTCTTGATAGTCTCTCGTGGTGATTTTTTATGATATTCTTTTGGAGATTCTTTTTAAAAATAAAAATCTCGTTAAAATTTGGTGAAGAATTTAGGTAAATAAAAAAGAGTAAATTTTTTAAATAATTTTTTATAAAATTTTTTAATAGTGAATTTTTTATTTTTTCGTGAATACAGAGAACCATGTGGAGGAAGGAGAGGTGTGGAGTGAGATAGGCAAAAAGGGGGTGGGAAAGTCATGCGAGCATAGCTGGATCACGGTGAAATCGACGGTTCGTTTGTTCTCGTCCGAGGACAACTCATCAGTAGTAGTCTTCCATAGTGTCTTGCGAATTAGACCAGGGCGATTAGGGGCTGTTTGGTTGGATTTCAAAACCCTGGAATTGAGAAAATTGGAGGAATTAAAAATCCAATTCGCTAATTCCAGTGTTTGGTTCGATTCCTAATTCAAAAAAATGCGAGAATTGAGCAATTCCTTCCAACTTTTAATTTAGGATTTGAATCTCTAAAATTTTTACAGGAATCCATTCAATTCTTGGGAATTGGAGTGGGTCCCACAAAATTTTTTTTCTTGGATTCTCGACGAAGACCATCAATTCCTCTGTTTCCCTGGCGTGCTTCCCCGATCTAGCCGGCCAACTTTACCTCCATCGAATACCTCCATTCCCAAATCGATCACATTACAATCAAAACCCAAAGAATCAAAAAATCGAAACTAGGAATAGTTGTAGATCGGGACTCATGAGCACCGAGTCTTGGAGTAGATCACAACAGGGTTTTCGGCAATCGTCTTCTTCACGGACTCCTCCAGCCGTGACCCAAATGACGCTGACGACAAAGGTGACGACTCCGCCATGGATTGAATGGCCAGGGACTCATTTCACGCCTCACAAGATTGAATCGAAGGACATAAGAGAGAGGGGGAGGAGATTGCACCGAGAGGAAGTGACGACGGGGGTGAGGGGAGCTTCGGCGTATGTAAGGTTGGAGCTTAACACCATGGCTGTCCTGCACAAGCTCTCTCTCGCTTTTGGAATTGGGATCGCTAGTCCCAGATTTTGGGACGTGGTCGCGAGTGATCCGTCGGCTTTGCACTCATGTTCATCTCTCTTTTTGAGCAAAATTTTTTGAGTTTTTTAATTACATTAAACTCATATCTATCCCTCTTCTCCTTATCCAAGTCGTCCTAATTAGGGCTTCATGAGAATCTAGAACCCCGAGATCTTCTCCATGTTGGAGAAGAAAAATGGCAATAAAGAAAAAGAGAAGAGAAATGAAGATTTATTTGCTAACCAAACAATATAATTTTAAAAATAAAGAAATTAAAGAATTCTTAATTTTATTTAAAAATATTTATTTAAATCTCAGAATTATTTAATTTCTTCAATTTTCTCAATTCCTCAATAAAAGTAACAAATTCCTCCCTTTCAATTTGGAAATTCACCCAAACAGCCCGTTAGGGCGAAGCCAATTCCTTTATTTATTCAAGCCGTTTCCGCCTCAGATCGAAATGGACTACGTGGAAGAAGAGACGCGTCCCCGTTTCTTCGTGCAATCTCGGCCGTCGGCTTCGCCGAGCGCAAATCTCAAAGTGACGCGGAAGATCTCGACGCTCCGCGCCGTACTCTGCGTCTCCTCAGCGGCGTTCCTACTTTTCGCCGCTGTCTCGCTCGCCGGAGCCCGCCCGGTTGTCTCCTCTCTCCTCTTATGGATTTCGTTCTCCCTTTTCACCGGCCCGTTCGCCCCTCCTTCGCTCACCGGCGGCGACGTCAGCGTCGGCGTGGGACCTCCGATTCCGGATCCATCCCCCCATTCCGATCCCGATCCAAATCATCCCCCTCGAGCTCCCGCTCGCCAGATCCGAACTCCGCTCCCAGCTCCTGTTCCCGCCTCCGTCGTCGCTTATCGATCTGAGAAGAAGCAGCAGGAAGCTTTCTCGAATGGCGGGAGAACGGAAGAGATCGTGGAGAGAGATTGGACGGAGGCGGATCTGGAGTTTCTCAAGAAGCAGATCATGAAGCATCCCGTCGGCGAGCCGAGACGGTGGGAGCGGATTCAGGAAGCATTCCAGGGGCGCCATGGGCTGGAGAGCGTGATAAAGATGGGGAAATCACTGTCGGAGAAGAAGCCTGGGGATTCGGATTCGTATGAGCGATTTTTGAAGCAGCGGAAGTCGGTGGACCAGCGGATTGCAGCAGTGGCGGCGGTGGAGAATGGGGATGAGGACGAGGCCGTGGACAGGCGATCCGATGGTCAAGGATGGAGCTCCGGGGAGGATTTGGCTCTGCTGAACGCGCTGAAGGCATTTCCGAAGGAGGTGGCGATGAGGTGGGAGAAGGTGGCGGCTGCCGTGTCGGGGAGGTCCAAGGCCGAGTGCATGAAGAGAGTAACCGAGCTCAAGAGGGATTTTCGCAACTCTAAGGCTTCCCAAACTTAATTCAAAATGCTTCTATCTTCAATGCTCTCCGAATTGGTCAGTGCTCTTTCTTTTGTGGTTTTCTCCATTCTTGTTGATAAAATCGCAGTTCCTTTCATGTGTAATTCTTCTGTGATAATATTATTCTCTGTCGACTTAACATGGTGTTGTTGCTTTATGGTATGCAATTTCTGCCTCTTGAAGTTTGCCTAAACCAATTTTCTCATGAACTTCAACCCCACGTTGTGTTTTATCCAATCCGTATACAGTTCAACATGTCATCCTACGACCTGATATATCACATTCCATTCCAATATAGTTATGGACTCTCGTCCAGTGCACTTATACTGTATTGAAACACCATACATACTCCAGATATTGAACTCTAACGCATTACTGTTAGATTTACAAACCTCGTTGTGAATTTTGCAATCTATCCTGAACCCATAAGAAAAAAGGTCATATTCAACAACTGATACTGTGCACCTGATTATCTCAAAACTGAGCACCTATCTTTTTCTCTTCTGGCCTGCAGAATTCAAGCTTGCAAACCATGCTCCTCTATTTGATTGTATGTTTCAGTGACACTCCAAATCCTTTATCTTAGACCATCCACATATCCATCCTAATTTTAGTTGGGCACAGATTTGATGCCTATAACATTCCCTATTCCGCTTACTGTTTCTTCAGTATATTTAACCTTCAGACTTGAGGCATTTTGGGGCTACTTCATTCCTTTTTCATTAAGAAAATTACTTTTTTGTTTTGAGAGTAGCTAGCCAGAGATCCTCTGAGTGGGAGAACAGCTATTCTTGGTTGTGCTTTGTAAGAATGATTGCTTTAGTCCTCCTTTTTGCTAAGAGCCTAATATTGGTTGGAGTTGTAATGCCTACTCCAAAAAAGTTTCCATTTGTTAACTCTAAGATTAAGAAAATCTTTTTCCTAATGTCATAAGAAGAGCAACTTGATGAACAACTGTAAATTTTGATTAAATTATTTCAGTTTCAATTTTGTTAACACGTGTGTACATTCAAACCCAGGACACATTGTTACATAGATATCATTTTGAGTCAGGTCCCTCGTTCAAATATATTTCTCCCTTATTCTTAGATTTGCCATTCCCTTTCATCACTAATCTTCTTTTAATTGTGTTTCCATGACCCTGGCTTGACTATTTAACATTATTGATGTATCATTTGTTTTGCAGTGTACCTTTGGTGCCAAGGACCTTGGGAGATTTGGTGGTTATTCTTCATTTTATTTTTTGAGATGGCACAGTACACAGTTGAAAGTATAAGCCAAAATTAATGCAAATTGCAGACAAAGTGCTCCAGAGTTTGAGAGGCAGATTCAAAAGCATCTAAAACATAATGTTGCTTATCAGATTGGATATTTAATAGTTATGAGATTGTGGTGACTGCAAGTGGATTTATCTTTTCAGATTGGATATGATGTTTCATCTGATCAGAGTGATTTTGTGCTGAATCTCTTTGTAATGTTAGTCATTAATCTTTTTCTGGTTAGATATCCTGGGACTGAGGACTTTCATCCTTGGAAACTTAGGCGATGAAGATCTGCCAATACCAGGTTATGACCACTACCTTACAGTTGTATACTGAAACTGTGCTTCCACTGGAGTTCACTCTTGTCTCAATCTTAAATTTTTCAGAACAATGAAGCTTGATTGGTTCTTAAAGTTCATTAATTACTGAAAAGCAAAGAGAACCAAAGAATTATTTGGAGGAAAGAAGAGTGAGAATACTTTTGTAAGATCTTTCATTTACCCAATGTCTTATTCAACTGCATCAAGACTCCATTTCTATCAACTATGGCTGCTTTCATGCTCTGTTCTTTATGATGTTTCTGAAATCATGCTCTATTTTGTAATATTAGAAGATTTGATACTATTGTCTTAAATGTCTATCTGTTTGAAGCACAAGTTTGCAGTTAGTTTATGCGAAATTTTTTCAAAAAAAATGAGAAACTCTTGCTGCTGAGTTATAAGGTGGTCTTGGCTTGATAGAAATTATGTGTTTATGAAGGAAGCGATTATTTTGGCAGATATCAGATATTTTGTGCAGCAAAAATTGTTTGATTTGCCACCCAAAGCGGCCCGAGAAGCAGACACAAAAGCCATCCAAACACCACCCCATAAAAGACCGAGACAAGAAAAAAGATTGATCTATGACTTCAAATGTTCAGCAATTCTTTTTAACTTAAATTTGACGCATGAAAGTCTAGAACCTTGTGAGATGTGAAAGTTGGGGGAGATTTTTAATTATAGTTTTGATGACGTTGGGTTAATCCTATAAACAGTGGATGATCATTTAGTAAAAAGGAACTGCTAAACCTTAACGCATCTATTGTCATTTGAATCAAGTTTAGTAAAGCATCACCTCAAATGACATTAGATGAATCCTAGTCACAGAAGATGGCAATTCTGGCCAAGACACATGCTATAAGTTTAGAGATATGGTGGCAAAAATCCATGGGACTAGGAATATAATAAAGGTTATATCTACAAAGCAACTTTGTATCACATAATTCTCTCATTTTTTCTGACTTGATAGAGAACTGATTCCAGGGGTGTGTGGCTGTAGGCAGGCTGATTTTGTAGGGGCATATTCTGAAATATCATTTCCCATAGGTACAAGCTCAATTTCTCATATTTTCAGGGGTATATATGCAAACAATTACTACATATGATGCAGTTACCTAATATTCCTGTCAGTTTATACGGTATCAAAGCCTCTCAAAAAACCCTAGCCTCTCACCCGACCCCTCTCTACTTCATCATGTACGAAGTTTCGTCCAGTGGTGTTTCTCCAACCTCGAACCCACATAAAATCACCAAACACAACTAAGTCCTGTCCAAATCACGGCCTTTTAACTAACTGGTGATAATTTCTTGCGCTGCTCTCAATCAGTTCGGACGTCCGTACATAGGCATGGCAAGATTAGCTACCTGATGAGGGATGCTAAGACACCGGATGAGAAGGACCCAACATATGCCATGGGATGCTGAGAATTCCGTCGTTATGATGTGGCTTGTCAACTCAATGGAAGAGGAAATCAGTTCCAATTACATGTGCTACGCTACAACAAAGGAACTGTGAGACAACGTCAACTAGACTTGGATTTGGGTAATCAGTACTAGGTATATGAATTAATTGTTAAACTTGGTGAAGTTAAGCAAGGAGGGGATAGTATCACAAAGAATTTCAATTCTTTGAAGGTGGTGACAAGATCCTAATTCTTTGTTTAATGACTGAGTGGAAATCTCCTGATGATTGTAATCACAACAAAAAGATGCTCGGGAATCATTGCAACTTTAAGTTCTTGACTGGATTTAATGTTTAGTTTGATGAAGTTAGAGGGAAAATACTTAGTAAATAGTCTCTTTCCTCCTTTGGTGAAGTGTTGATCTGTATTGGCAATCTTAAAGTGGGAAAAGGAAAGAGATTTTGAAAATTAAATATGATTTTGTTGAGATCCAAAACTCAATAACATTAATTAAAATAGATACTGACAATATTATACAAATTTCAATTAATCATAAGTGTTATAAAAGTAAAGTAAGATAAACAAAAAAACAAATCGTGATTTATGTGATTCGGATACCAAACGCTTCTACTCTACGGTCATTGTCTCACTCTTAAGGGTATCAATTACTTTACTAGTGATGTCATTGTTTGAGTCAATTTTGACAAAAAATTATATTTAATTAAAATTCACTCAAAATATAGAGTTGGATATTACTGGATTATGATTCATATGTGGGGCTCAATTATACCTAAATTGCGATTAAATTCGATTAAAAATTGAGTTTAATTTGAACGTGAATCATTGAAAAATTGGAACTCAAAATAAAGTAAGTTGAGTGAGCTGGATGTTTGGATCAAAATTGTGCCCAATAATTCATTAAATATTTGGATCAAAATAAAATACAAAATTTTTATAAATAGGTTTCTAGACCAAATAAATTTTGCAAATAAGTCCCAAAAATGAAAATTTTGTGAAAAAATTCTTAGAAGTTTAGAAATAAATCCCTCAATTTTATATTCACAAATAAATTCCTAAAATTTTTAATGTTTATAATATGTCCCTAAAAATTTTTATTTACAAATAAATTCAAATTTCATATGAAAAGGACCCTAAAAGTTTCAACATTTCATAAATAGGTTTTTTTTACAAAAATAATCTTAAAACTTATGAAATTATATTTTGGTCCAAATATTTTAGAAAAATTTGCAAATAACTCCACTAAAAATTTAGCATCCAAGATAGTATATATTTTGAAATTTTTTAGCAGAAAAATGAATCCCAATCAATCAATTACATGTCAATCATAAGATCTTGGAAATACAATCAAATATTATCTCATTACAAATCGAGATTCAACAATATTCCAAATCGGGCTAAAAAGGAATTTGATCTCGATTTTTATAGAGGCCTATAAATTGATGAGAATCTACAAGAGAGATAGAGATAGAGAGATTAGAATAGAATGAGTAGAGGATTAGAATACCATCATCAAAGAGTTCATCAAGAAAAATCAAAGATTGAAGAGGTAAAATTTCGGACTTATTTTTATTTTTATTTTTCTTTTCTCTATTTGTTCTCCTCCTCTCCTAAAGAGCTATCAAGCTATCCTACCCTACTGGGTGGGGGTGGGGGTGGGGGGGTGGGGGGGGGCGGGTTTGTGGGGGGTGTGGGGGGCGGGGGGAGGGGGGAAGTGAGATGCAAAGTCTCAATCATACACCAAGATAAAAATACAAAGAACTCAAGCAATTTCATTCAAATTCCATTCAATCATAAGTGTAAAGAATTAAAATAAGAGAGAGTGCACCGTGATTTTTATATAATTTAGTGATCAACCACACCTACTCCACGACTTTTGTTTTGCTTTTAAGGACTTGGATCACTCCACTAGTGATGTTATTTTTTGAGGCAAAACCAAGCCTTTACATCATATGGGATTGATTTTGGCAACTTAGGATGACGAAGATCCCGAAAGCGACTTCGAATCATAAATCAGAATTTGTTTTAATTTGAAGTACGCTTGCTATCAAGTGTTGTGAGAATATTAACTTCTAATAGGTGTAAGCTTCTGTTGTTAATTACTCTGACAATTATCTGGTATCTCCTAAAGTGAAAAACCTAACTAATAAAATAAAAACACAAGAAAAAAGAAAAATATTTTTTTAAAAAATATCACATGCCTTAAGTAATGGTATACCCTCACTTTACAATAAGTTTTAACATAAAATTATAGAAAATATGAAAGAAATGAAGAAAGAAAAAGATAAAAAAAAAGTAGAGAAGAAGCTTTGATATGTGATTGCTACCCTACTCTCCTGCACTGAACCACATGACGTTTGGCTTAGATTGACTTGGTCCTGACAGGTGTTGATGACATCATCCAATGGGATGTGAAAGAGAATAAGAGGAGTTCGAAGTGTTCCAATAACTTTAAGCATTAGCAGTAACTTTATTTAGTTTGGTGGTGTCACCAATTGTTTATAATGTTCGGCATAGCTTTGAAAATCGTATTATCAACTGCTTTTGGGTTGATTAGGTTAAGGGGTGCATCATCAACTATTTTTAGGATTGAATAGCTTGAGGGGTGCATTATCAACTATTTTTGGGTTTGACTAACTTGAGGAGCACGTCATCAACTGCTTTAGAGATTGACTAGCTTGAATGGCATGTCGCCAATGGCTTTTGGGGTTAACTAGCTTGAAAGGACGTGTCGTTAATGGCTTCTAGAAATTGACTAGCTTAAGGGCACATTGTCAACTACTTGTGAGGTTGACTAGCTTGAAGAGTGTATCATCAACTACTTCTGGGGTTGATTAATTTGAAAGGATGCATTGTCAATGGCTTCTAGCATTGACTAGTTTAAGGAGTGCATTACCAACTGCTTCTAGGTTGATTAACTTGAAAGGTGTGTCATTAACTACTTCAAAGATTGATTGATTTGAGCACTATATCATTAACTTCTTGTGAGGTTAACTAGCTTTGAGGATTGTGTCATTAACTACTTGTAAGGTTGATTAGCTTTAAGGGCTACATCATCAACTACTTGTGGGGTTAATTAGCTTTAAGGGTGTATCATCAACATCTTGGGTTGACTAGCTTGAAGTGTGGTTAATGGCTTTGAGTGTATTGGTATTTAACTTCTTTGATTTGGTAGTGTCACTAACGGCTTAGGAGATTGGGTATACAGTTTGAAGTGTAGTCGACGACATTGAGCATGTTGACGATGAACCTTTTTTGATTTGGTAGCATCATCAACAGCTTATGGGATTGGGCATAGCTTTGAAGTGTTGCTAAAAGCTTTTGTAGCACATCCAACGAGACTCAGTTTGACCTTGTTTAGTTTTATTCAAACTAATTTTGATTCAAGTCAAGATAGTATTATCACATTTTATCATAGCCTTGGAGTATTGCTAAAGGTTCAACACACTCAGTAGGATTTGATTTGACCCTATTTATTCCATCAGGACTAATATAGTTCGGATCTGAGTTTGATTTAGAATTAGTTTAACACTCAATTTCGATTTGAATACGAAATTGGTTCAACTTGATGTTTGAAATTTGATTGAATTGTGATTCACTAACTTTCACTTAGAAGATAGTGATATGTTTCAGTCTTCCTATTTCTAGAATCTTTGGTGATTAGGTTCACATTGACACTTTATAACATGATCAGGAGATCTATGTGAGACATTAAAGTCACTAAATGTTTAGTAATAAATTCAATCCACCAAGTTTAGTATCGATTTTCGAAAGAATATTTATCAGATACTGATTGTTGACTTTAGTTGGAGCAGTATTGATTTTGATTTGAATCCAATCTGATTTAGTTCAATGTTCAGGGTTTGAGTTTGATTTCATTTAGCTCAAGTCGAGTTCAACCTCGTGTTGGACCTTTATCGAGTTCGGATCCACAGGACTTTGGCTCAAGTTTAAGTCAATTTAATTCAATTTGGTTTTGGTTTAAGCTCAGTCTCGCTTGGTTCTGGTTTGATTATGAGCTTAGTTCAATCTTGATTTAACTTGATTTTGAAATGAGCCAACTTGAACTTGATTAGGTTGGGTCTGAACTAATTTGATTTGGATTAACTCAACTTAGACTTTGAGTCTAGTTTAATTTAGGTTTTAGTACATTTGTTTGATCAATTTAGGTCTAGTTGAGTCAACTTGATCTTTATCTATTTGTTGTAATTGAGTTACTTCACATCAATCAATTTGATTTGGGAGTCTTTGGTTGTTTATAATAATTTTAGGTGAACCCGTAGCCCAACTTTAAATATCCAAACCTGAAAGAAGCTTAACTCACAAGCTCGAAAGCTGGCTTAAAAGTATAAACCCAAGGGATGATTGGGTGAAAGTCCAAAGACTGACCTAGATGCAAACCTGAAGGTTAGCTTGGGTGCGAGCATAAAGGCTGGCTTAGTGTGAACCTGAAGGCTGGTTTGGTATGAGCTCGGAGGTTGGTTGAGTGTGAGCCGAAGGCTAGCTAAGGTACGAGCTTGAATGCTGGCTGAGTGTAAGCTCGAAGGTTGGCTGACTACGAGCCCGAAGGCTAGTTTAGATGCAAGCTTGAAGGTTGGGTTTGATGCAAGTTTGAAGGTTGGCTAAGTGCGAGCTTGAAGGCTGGCTGAGGTGTAAGCCTGAAGGCTAGTTTGAATGTGAGTTTGAAGGATGGCTGAGGTGTAAACCCGAAGGCTGACTTAGATGTGAGCCTGAAGGTTGACTGAGGTGTTAGCCTGAAAGCTGGATTAGATGTGAACCTGAAGGCTGGTTAAGTACAAGCCCAAAGATTAATTGAGGTGCGAGCCTGACGGCTTGCTGAGTACGAGGTCGAAGGTTGGTGGAATTTCGTCGACATATGAGGAGCTGCGGGTGACGATAGTGTTGGTGGAGTTTCACTATCAGATGAGGGGGTCATGGATGGTCGTGGTTTTGGTGGATTTTTCCCATCATATGAGGGGCCATAGGTGGTTGTAGTTTTCATGAAGTTTCATCAATATACCAAAGATCGCGGGTGGTTACAGTAATGCTAGCTTAAAAAAAAAAAAGAGACAATAACTCTGTTGGCCCCCGTTTTTTGTACGCAAAAACTTTTTTTTTCTATTTTTCTATTTTTCTATTTCCTTCCTCTGCTTCCTCACGAAGCTCGCACCTTCTCCGCGTTCTCCTACGTAGCTCCTTCTTCTTCCCTTAGAAACCCTAAGGCTTCTTTCTCTCTCGATTGCATGATGGAGGGGCAATGATCATTGGCTTCATTGTCCTCCTCTTATCCATGGCCAAATCTAGCTAGTTTTTGGTCGGATCTAGCGACGGAGGATGGCAAGAAGTGGTGCAGGCTAGGAAAGCCATGGTGGCAGTGGCGTGCATGCTCCTCAGGCTCATGCCGATAGGGCGATGCTAGGAGTTGAAGACCAGGGGGCTTCTTCGGGCTCTATCCAGCAAGGGGGCTACTAGCTATGGAGGACAGCTTGGTAGGGCGGCGGTGGTGGCTGGGTGTGTGTGGCTCAGTTAACTGACTGAAGGTGGGTGGCATAGGTAGAGGCATAGCAAGTCCCAGATCCGGCCTTACCTCTTTTCTGGCAATAGGCAGCTTATGTCAATAGGGAGCCCGAAGCTTGGCTCGGCGTGAGGCTGTCGAATGGTGGGCACCTCCGATGGTGCGATGTGGCTTAGCTTTGGGGATGCGTGTAGGCACGAGTGGCGAGTTGAGCCTGCATGGGCGGTGGAGGGCTGCAGGTGGTGGAGGTGGCCAGAGTATAGGCTCTACTCCGGCGAGACATCTAGTAGTGTTCAAGTTGAGGTGGTCAACCTAAAAGAGGTTGGAGTTGCCAGTGTAGTCGCCATTGATCGAAGGCCAGAGCAATAGCAAGCATGACATGGGAGAAGATTATGCAAGAAATGAAGACAATTGCAAAACACAAGAGGAAGAAGAAAGAAGAACATAGAAAGTAAGGTAGGAAATCACCTCTTTGCAAGTTCCCTCATCTCTTGATTTTCTGATTCCTCATCTTCTCTAAGGTGGTCTCTTGATTTTTCTCTTGCTCCCCATCTCCCTTCTTGTTGCAAGTTTCTTCATTAATTTATATGCCTTCAGGAGAATTGAGATCAAATTCATGATTTGGCTTGTTTTTGGAATATCGTGGTGATTGTAATATTTGATTAAAATTGTGTTTAATGTTTTGTGATTAACTTGTAATTCACTTGATTAAGATTTATTTTTTTTGATGATGAAATTCAAAATATGTACTATTTCTGGTTGTTGAAGTTTTAGAGGATTATTTATAAATTTTTTCAAAAAAATCAAGACTAAAATTTAATTTCATAATCTCCAAGGGCCTTTCTACAAAAAGGATATATTTGTAAAAATTATGAAATTTTTAGGGTACTTTTTGGATAAAATTTTAATTTATTTGAAAATAAAAATCTTCGATAGACTTATTTGCAAAAGTTAAAAATTTCAGAGGTTTATTTGCGAATGTTAGAAATATTAGGGATTTATTTGTGAATGTAAAGTTTTGAGGGGTTGATTCGCAAATCATAGATTTTGCGGGGATCAATTTGAAAATTTAAAATTTTCAAGGAGCTTTTCATAAAATTTTCATCTCAGGAACTTATTCACAAGAAAAGTCCAATTAGGGACCTATTTATAAATATTTTATACTTTTTATTTTGGCTCAAATATTTGATGAATTTTGGGTCTGATTTTTGGCTAGATATCTGACCAAATCAACTCTCTTTAGTTTAAACCCCAAATTTTTCAAGAATTCAAGTTCAAATTAAACTCAATTTTCAGTCAAATTTGATTGTAATTTCAATACAATTGAGATTCATATTTGGATCATAAATGGGTGACATTTAATTCTATATTTTGATTAAATTTTAATTAAGTCAAATTTTGGCCAAAATCGACTTAAACTAGATGCCCCCTTTGCATCCACTTTGAGAGTTTTTCGGTGAGGGGAGTGGATGCAAACAATTCTCAAGTGCTCGCCCTTTGCATCAACATTCTAGAAGTTGACTATATGAGTTTGAATTGTCACATGGAATGGCCTTGAATTGCCGCATGGAGTGAATTTAAACTATCACATTAAGTGGATTTGATTTTGCTACATGAAAGTGAATTTGAATTTCTATGTGAAAGTAGACATGACTTATCACATAAAAGTGGACTTAGTTTGTCACATTGAGTGGGCTTTAGTTGCTATAGTGAGTGGACTTGATTTGTCATAAGCAGTGGATGGTTTGGTGGAAGAAATGGACTTGAGTTGCCATAATGAGCCGACTTGATCTATTGTAAGAAGTGGACTTGATATGTCATATTAGATGACTTGATTTGCAATGATTAGTGAATTTGCTATTTGAATTGGACATGATTTGCTATTTGAATATAGGCTTGATTTGCCATATGAAAGGGGACTTGGTTCACCATGTAAATACAGACTTAATTGCCACATATTATGGACTTGATTTGCCACGTAAAAATGAACTTCATTTGCTATGTGAGAGTGGACTTGATTTGCTATGTGGGAGTGAACTTAATTCGTCATGTGGGAATGGACTTATTTGTCACATGGGAGTGGACTTGTTTACCATATGAAAATGGACTTGATTCACCTAGTGAAAGTGGACTTAATTTACCACAATGAGTGGGCTTTTATGGGGGTGTAGATTTAACTATCATATAAATTGTGTGAAATTTTGTGTCTATATTTTACCTCGAGAAATATGGAGTGCATGTTTGATCGAACATTTCCTTTTGAGAAAGTCAGACATTCCATCATAGACAAAATATACACTTTTGGTTGTTATTATTGTTTCCCTCAGAGCTTAGGCATAATACCTTTTAAGGAATCGGTCGTTGATTCATGACGTAGGCCTTTCTCCCTTATCATCAATTAGTTGGTAGAATCCCCTTCAAATATCCTTTCAACGATATAAGGGCTTTCCTAATCACATTTGAACTTGCCTTTTTTTATTTCAATTTGGGATTATGAGTCTTCTCAGGACTAAAATCATTTCTCCCTTCTGGAAGGACTTAAGCCGAGCTATTTTTTTGTAGGCCCTAGATATTTGTGCTTGATGCATTTTCAGTTTTTACTGGGCCGCAAACCTTATTTCATCCAAAGAGCCTAGCTCGTTAAGGAGAAGACAAATATTATCTTCTCTTGTAACTTCTTCTTACAAGGCAATCCTTAAAGAGGGGATTTGCACTTCCAGTGGCAAAACTACCTCAAATCTCGAGCACCATTGCATATGGTATTGATTGAGTAGGAGGGTTCGATATATGGTGTGATAGGCTTGCAGTGCCTCAGCAAGCTTTTGGTACTAGTCTTTTTTATTTTTGACAATAACTTTTTTCAAGATCTTGAAAAGGATCTTGTTGAATACCTCAGTGAGTCCATTGGGTCTTGCATTGTAGATGAATGAATACATCTAATTTATCTTGTGATGATATGCAAATTATTCTACCTTGAAATTTTTGAAGGATGCTCCATTATAAAAATGGATCATTCAAGGGACACCGAACCTATTCAAGATATTTTCTTGAAAGAAGCGGATAATAGTATCTGCTTTTACCTCTATCAATAGAATTACTTCAGCCCACTAAGAGAAATAATTGGTTGCTGCCAGTATGAAATGGTGGCCTCTAGAAGAAGATGGTTTGCTTACATCGATCATGTCTGTACCCCATACCTTGAATGGCCATGAGGATATTGTTGGATGTAGAGGATTTGGGTGTTGATGGATGAAGTCACTATGAATTTGGCATAGGTGACATCTTCTTGCATATTTAATGCAATCTCCCACCATCATGGACTAGTAGTAGCCCATACGCTTAATCTTCATCATTATTTTTGGGCTTGATTGATGAGTCCCACATATTCCAAAATGCACTTCATACATAACTTCTTTGGCTTTTTTGTTTGAGAGATAATGCAGAAGTAGTTAATCAAAAGACCTTCTATAAGGAGTGTCATTGATAAGTAAAAAGTGTGCGACCCTCTTTCTAAGTTGTGTCTTTGTAGATTTATATTTTAGGAGTTTTTCACTTTTGAGATAGTTGATAAATAATATTATTTTTAATTTGTGGTCTCTTCTACTAGTTTAGATTCAGTTCTCTTGTGCTTGATATTGAAGACTAAGCTTATCACTTATCTTCTATAGACTATGATTAGAATTTCTTTTTGATCAGGGTTAGCCAATGTTTTGACTAGTTTGGCCAAGGAATAAACTTCTATATTGATGGATCAAGGAATCTTAGTTATTTGAACATGTGAGATTTGCCTTGTGAGCTTTTAAGCCTTTTCATGATACTTCAAGAGCATAGATTTGTGGACTATATATTAACCTTGGAGTTGGTTGATAACTAGTTGTGAATTATTAAAAATATGTAGGCGTGATATTTTCATATTAAGAGCTATTTCTAGTCCTATAATTAGGGGCTTGTATCCAACCTTATTGTTTATGCATGATTTTAAGAGGGAATAGTATCATAAAATACCCCTATTGAGAGTGATATAAACTAGTCCAATGCTTACTTTAATTCACAAAAACTTTGATCTGATCCTTGGTTTGATGGATGATGCTTTTTCAAAGTATAGCTTCAAGTAAGGTTTCTCTTCTTCAACTAAAAGGATCTTTTCATTTGAGAGTTCGCAACTTAGAGGAGAATCATTTAGTACTAGATAAGTTTCGAAAAAATGGGCGAGGACTTGCCCCTTGACCATCTTTTGAGGAGTGAACTTGACATCATATTCCATGAGAATTAATGCCCACTGTACTAGATTTCTAGTGAGTACGAGCCTAGTCATCAGGTACTCTATGTGATCAATCTTTAATATTAAAATGACTTGATGAGAAAGCAAATAATGCCTTAGCTTCTTGACCATAAATATGTGTGCTAGATAATGCTTTTTGATGAGAGCGTAGTTGCTTTCTACCCCCATCAACAATCTACTTAGATAGTAGAGTATATATTTTTACCCTCTTCATTATTTTAGTAAAGAAGTGCTCACAGGGATCCTTTTATTACTACCACATGGAGGATTAGGGATTTATCTGGTAGAGGTGCTATTCCGATTGGTGGCTTTAGGAGATACTACTTGATCACTTCAATGGCCTATTGGCAGTCTTAATCCCAAATGAATGGAGTGTCCTTCTTCATCAACTTAGTAAAAGACTTGCATTTTATAAAGAGGTTTGACAGGAATCTTCTTATGTATGCAAGTCGGTCTTGGAATGACCTCAATTACTTTAAATTACTAGTTGTTGTATATCTAAGATAACTTTGGTCTTAGATGGATCTGTTTTAATCCCTCGACGTTTGACAACAAAGCCAAGAAATTTTTTCAATGATAAAGCACACTTCATAGGATTCATCTTTAAGTTATATTTTCTAAGACGGTCAAATGCCACTCTTAGGGCTTGGATGTGCCTATCTTTGGACTTAGTTTTGATCACCAAATCATTCATATAATATTCCACTAATCAATATATGAGGTCATCAAAGATTTGAGTTGTGGCCCTTTGATAAGTGGTGCCTACATTCTTAAGCCCAAAAGGCATCGCCTTGTAGCAGTAAATGCCAATGGGTGTTCTGAAGGTTATATATTTTTTATCATCAGGATACATCTTGATTTACTTATATCCTGAAAAACCATCTATGGAAGGAAATATTTCGAAATCAACTTTGTTATCAATCATGATTTTCATTATTGTCAATGAAAAATTATCTTTTGGACATGCTTTATTCAAGTCCCTATAGTCCATACAAATATAGATTTAGCCATTCTTTTTCTTAATTGGCATGATATTTGTCACCTAATTTAGATATTTTTTCTCTCTAAAGAAGCCTGCTTCTATTAGTTTCTTTATTTCTTTTATCACCTTCTGTTCTAAGTTGAGTTTCATCTTCCTAGGTACTTATTTGACAGGTGGAAGCTTGGAATGATGAAAAGTTTATGGACTGTAACTTTAAGATCTAGTCCAGGCATCTCCTTCTAGCTCCATATGAAGTAGTCAATATACTTTTGGAGCACTGCTTTGAGCTGGGCTTGGCATTCCTTTGAAAGTTGAGTGTTGATGAAGGTCCGCTTGGGGTCCTCATCTAAGCCTAGGTTGATCTCCATTAGTTCATTAATTATGGCTTGCCTCTCATCCTTAAGTTTTGGTGGAGCTTCTTTTGGTTTGAGGATTATTTCTTCACCAAGTAATTGATCATGTTGAGTGAGGTTTGGTAAAGATTTGTCTGAAGGCATCTCGATTACATCATGGCACCTTTCTTTTGGTTTTGATGAAATTTCACTGAGGATATCACTTTTTTATGCGGTCTGAAAAGTCATGGCCACCTCAGTGCATGTGCTAAGGGGTATTAATATCATTTGTTTATCCTAAATAATGAAGAGAGGTCCAATAGTGACCATAAGACATGTGTAGGTATTTGGAGTAATATAACTTAGTCCTTTGGCATTATTGTTTCCTCTTCTAGGAATATAAACAAGTTCTTGGGGTGGAACCCATAGATTCATGAAGAAATGACTCTCTCTCTTTGTTTGTCAACATCCACAACTAGATTTATTAATTATCTGATGAAGCTAGTCTAAGAAATATTTAGGCATCACTACTAGCTGATGGTCACTATTGTCCGCTTTCAATCCCTAGGATTTCATGTATGCTTGGGGCATAAGGGATTGCCTTATAAAATAGTATCTTTCTTTTCTCCTTTGCATCATGGAGGAATGTAGAAAGTTGTTAATTCTTCCATGAGATTGATGCTTAGCTCATCTAATGGCTTAAATAAGTCTTTTAGAACTCTAGCAATAATGAGTGCATTTTTTGTTTAACTTCTGTTATCATTTTTGTCAGAAGTATAATCACCCAGGTAGACTTGCAGGGCTTCTTCATCTAAAGAGATTGGGTCAAAATCACTTCCTAGGTGAGGAGGAGCAAAGATCATACTAGCAATTTTTTGCTTTACTTGATTGATGGAAGCATACTCCTTATCAGCATCAGATATCTGATAATATTTTGTATCATTATAATGTACCTCATAAATATCAAAAGGGATACATCTCCATCAATTTAGTATTCTTTACCATCCTCAAAGTATTTGAGGTATTGATGTAGGGTTGATGACACTACTTTATTTTCATATAGCCACGGCCTCTCTAGTAGTGCTTTGTATGACGTATCCATATCGACCATATAAAACTAGGCATTTGTTATCATCTCACCTACTTTTAGAGAGATAATTATGTCTCTTAGATCCCCTGTTGTCACACCCCTCTCATGTCCGATCAAACCACAATATATGTGGACAACATATATATAAAAGGTTTATAGCATACATAGAATTAAAATTTATTTCATCGATACGAATATAGTTTAGATAACATAACAAAAAGTGGTCTAACCAGAAATACTCAAGTCCATAAAAGTATTCCCATACATAAAAATAAAATAACATGTAAATAAAGCAGCTCCATGTGTAGTCGTGCATATACTCTTTGCTACTATAGTCACCTGTGCCTAGCTGATATTCTCCTATGGATAGGAACAATCAAAGAGTGAGCCAAGGATACTCAGTAGGGAGTTACCTCCTCCAAACAGTAGGAGAGATCAATATTTAGGAGGTAACAATAAAATTAGCATAGTAGCATAAAAAATAATACAATGATAATGATGATTAGATAAACCAACATCCACAGTAAGGAATAAATCAATAAAGATATCACATCCACGATAGCCAATGGTTAGGGACAGTGACTATGGACTCCCCTATAGATATTACGGAGATGGTCGCACTTCCCACCAAGTAGAGTCGAACCAATCTATACGTAAATCAGTATATGGGTGTACCCTACCAAACAGAGTCATACCACGCTGCACTCCCAACTGCTGATGGAGTGGTGATCCTGTCTAGTCACACAACGAATCACGTCCCCTACAACTCAGGAGACCGACTACTGTCACGTCTGACAGTCTTGCTAATCCCGTACCAAAGTAGGGAATCATTGACTAGTACCAGTCAAATAGAGTCCCACTGTATACGTCCGTCAAGATACCAAAGGCTCAGCCACAATAAATATCGAGTCAAGATTACCAAGTAATAGAAAGGAGTCGATTCGATCACAAATCAGATTATTCAGCTAGAAGACATCATCAAAGGAAGGATTTGAGACCACCAATAGAATCAACATGAAAAACCGAGCCCAATGACTCCTAGATCATCAAAATCGGATCTCCAATGAGAAGGTTATGACTGTTCAAATGTATATATGCAATTTAGCCCCTATATCATTCCAAATTACAACTCCATCATCAAGATAAATAATTTTCATCAATTTTACATTATGAACCTGAAAACTATCAGATTATTATCAATAGCCATTGATCCAGTAATTTATCACCCAAGTCCTTAATAATTTCAAATTTAATCCTTATAGTATATTTCTCACAAAAGTCCCCAATACAATTTGATTCACAGATTAGTCCTTCAAGTTTCTAAGTCATAACCAATCTAGTCGATTTACAAACAAATTATAATTTGATTCCATCTTATAAATTCATCCTTAATGAGATTTAAGTATCTTAATCAAATTTCAACACAATCATAAATCAATTATCCCAAACCCAAATCAATTTATCAATCAATTTAATCAATCTTACTAAATTCCTCCAATCTAATCTTCAATCAATTTCAATTCCAATTCATAATAATCAGACTCATTTCAATGAACCAAATCATGAATTCAGATTACTTAGCTTGATCTAAACCATTCACCTTATCATTAGTTCAATTAACCCCAAGCCTAATTCAAACCAATCCCAAAACCAGAATTTAAACCAAAACTGATTCTGAACCAAACCTAAACCAAAATTGACTTTAAACTAACCTAAACCAAAACTAACTTTAAACTAAACAAAAACCAAAACCAACTTTAAACTAAACCTAAACCAAAACCAACTTTAAATTAAACCAAACCAAAACCAACTTTAAACCAAAACCAAAACCAATCTTATTCTTCCTCCTCTAACCCTAAACCTAGATCTGCTGCCGCCATCGCCGCTAGGCTGTCATGCCGCCAAGCCGCCATGCCGCCTCGCCGCCGCGCCGCCATGTCGCCAAGCCACTGCCTCCGCCTCCAGTTGTCGTCAGATCCGTGTTGCCCTGCACGCCTCGCCCCTCCTCGTCCTTTAGCGCACAATGCAGTCCACACCGCCCGCTGCCTAGCACGCCGGTGAACCGCGCAGTCGCACGCCGTCCGCTGCCCTGTGTGCTGGCTTATCGCGCCGCCGCACGCTGTTCGCTGTCCCGCGTGCCGGCGTTCCGTGCCGCCGCACCGCGCGCCGATGTACCACGCCGTCGTACACCACCCGCTGCTAGTCACTGAAAAGCAGCCGATGCTGATCGGAGAGGAAGATGGGGATTTTGCAAATCTAATCCTCTAATCTTTCTATTCTCAAAACATGCTATAGATCGATATAACACTTCAAAAATTAGACATATTTAATCTCTATTGAGTTTTGCTTAAACCTGGGTTATCATCATCCTCTTAAATATCATGAGGGTCACTAAATTTACCGATTATTCAACATGAACTTATCTCAGGAATAGAGGCAAAGAAAGACGGATGAAAATAACTCAACCTACCTCGAATCTCGATGATGATTGTCCCGAATTTTCTTGCCACTCTGTGTCTTCACGATGATTGTTTCTTGACTCTCTTCAATCCTAGAAAAGTCCTCAATCCGTGAAGGTTTAGTGGGTGGTTGCTGCCTATAAATAGAGGCGGTTATTAGGTTGTGGGTTGTGGGCCCGAGTAATGGGCCATTATGGAGTAGCGGGTGATTACAGCTTTGTATGACGTATCAATATCGACCATATAAAACTTGGCATTTGTTATCATCTCACCTACTTTTAGAGAGATAGTTGTGTCTCTTAGATCTCTTTGGTTATTTTGATTAAATCCTTGTATAGTTATAATCTTGAATTATAGGTGACACATATCCATAGTTAGAGCTCTTAGAGTTCGAAGAGTCATCAAATTAACCGAGAAACTTGGGTCAATCAAGATGCAATTGATCTTGATCCTATTACTATTTCCTTTGACATGTAATGGTCTATTACGGTATGTTGTTCTAGGTAGCAGGTCATCATTTGTGAAGGTGATGGCGGAAGTTTGTCATACACACAAAGACTCCTTCATCTTCTCTTCAATAAAGTATACTTGGTAGTTGGCCAAATTCTATAAAATATTTATTAGTGTATTCTTGAGTTCTTGTGACATCTTCAAGATATCAAAAACACTCAGCATAGCAGGGATCTTCTTGAGTTGGGCTGCTATATTATATTCCACCTTTTTGGGTTAGCTTGTGAGGGCTCGATGCCTTCACTCATCTAAATTTTATTTTTCTTATCCTTGGGGATGTTCTTATCACTAGGCATTAGAGCTTGTCTCAGAGGTAGTACCTTCCAACCTCGGAGTTGTATCTAGTTTATTCTCCTTAGTTGAAATTTGGCATTATGAGACCAATAGGGTTCATCTTCGGAATCACTCCCAAGGCTAATCATGCGATAAGAGGTAGTGAACCCTTGCCCTCAACTAGTAGTTTCCTGAATGTTCTTGAAGGATAAAACTGACAGCTAATCATCCCATTCAACATTGAAAGAAAATTTCTTTCTAAGCCTTTGTTGAAAATTATTAGATCATTTCACTTCTTCATCTCCTCCAAGATTTGGTGGTTTTTGAGGATTACCCTTGTTCATGGTAGAGTTTGGAAGTTTCTTTTGCTCAGTTGCTGCAAATGTAGCTCTCACATTTTTGGAAGGCTCTCCATGTTTTATCTTATCTTTTTTTGGCTTAAAATTTTGTGACTTAGATAAGATTGGTGGGTCAATCCTTTCCAGTTTTTTGACTAACATAATGAGATCTTGGAAGGTATGGATAGAAGAGGCACTCATATAAGGTGTCATCCATTCTCTCCTTATGTTGCTAAGGACTAGGTTCACTACCTCAAATTGGCTCATAGGTTATTCACATTTAATGTTGAGATTTCTCTGCTATGTGATATAATCCAAAATTAACTCATTGTTGTATTTCACTATTGAGACAAGGTCTATAATGGTCACTTTACCATTGACTCCTCCAAACCTGATTCGAAAATTCTCTTTCATTTATGCCCAAGTTTGTATGAATTTTGGTTGTGAACTAGCATACTACTCAAATACTACTCTTGTCAAGCTTGCTGAAAATTGGAAGAGTAACAATGAGAGAATATTACTTGAATCTCTACACAAAGTCACAAAGTGAGTTATGTGCTATTTAGGATTGCCCATGCCATTAAAATAGGTACTATATAGTCTTTAGGATATGACACTCAATCATGATGGCTGGGGTATGGTTTATCAGACCATCTCACTTCCTTGTCTCAATTATGTAAGTGCTATTCATTATACCTAATATTGTATGTATGCTGGGAGTTCCATATTGTCAAGGCTCCCTGAAATCAGGGATTAGGTATCCCTTACTAGAGGAGGTGCTTGCGAAGGGTTATATTTCCTGGGTCTCATTTATAGGAGATGCACCTTTAAACCACCTCTACTTTTTGGAATGGCTGTTGAGATTGTTCCAACTTATTGAGCTTCTCGCTCATTTGTAGCATCATCTTCATCAACATTATGACTTTCTTTTAAGGTTTATCTTCCTCTTTGCCTTACTATCTAAGCTATTCTTGCAGTGCTTCTATGGTCACTTCTTGATTGGAGCTTTCAGTTATGACCAAGGCTTCTGTCAAAACATGATGGTCTATGTCTTTAGAATTAGGTCTAGGCATTGGGTTGAGGCGAACTTCGCTCATCAGTTGAGTCATCTCATTCAAGAGTCTACTCATGGAGTGGGTTGTCACACTTTCTTTGTGGCATGGTAGAAAGGATTGGTTCACAAACGCTCTTCCCTTTTGGATTTCTTTGTTAGTAAGACTCACTCAGACAATTTTCTTTTGGCATTTGGCCAGTTGGGATGTGGGCTTGTGGTCTCTCCCAGAGTCATGATGTGAAGTAACTTTGATAGTGTACATGGTCTCCTTTGGCAAACCCCTGTATTGAATTATAGCCTTATGGTGACTCTTGTGTTTTCATTTGGTGATTCACCCTTTTACCATATTTTTAAGGCAAGATTGTGCCTCTTGTAATTTATTTCTATTCTTCTCTAAATTGTTTAATGGAGCAAAGGAATTGGAAGTAGGGATGGTAATGACCAATTTCGTTTGAGGGGTAGATTTCCTAAGTAGGCCGAAAATTTCAGTAGCTTTTCCTTTACTTGTAATAGTCAGGATGAGATCTTCTTCATCGATACTTATGTTTGGATTTGCTTTTGATTGCCCCTTGTGAGGA
Source organism: Trichopus zeylanicus subsp. travancoricus (assembly GCA_005019695.1). Lineage (NCBI taxonomy): Eukaryota > Viridiplantae > Streptophyta > Magnoliopsida > Dioscoreales > Dioscoreaceae > Trichopus > Trichopus zeylanicus. The sequence goes on along the minus strand of RXID01014894.1, from coordinate 543,257 downwards.
GTTGGGTGAAGGCGGCCAAAAACTAAGCTTCATTTTGGTCCAACCTCTGGAAGACTGATATCCTGTTTAGTGAAGGTATGACGTTTAGCTCTTCATTTGAACAACCCTTCTCATTATGGATGATGATATTGGCCCTCCTTCCCCTTGATATAAGGTGAGAAATAGGTTGGTTTTGCATAATGACAACCTTAGTCAATACAGTAGTAGGTGATTTTTTGAACTAGACAACCTTTGAGATGATCTTGAACTTGATTTGAACTTTAGTAGCTTTTGTAGCAACCATTGGCAGAGGTAAATGCACAGTTGATGTGCCCCCAAGATGATGGTATATCTTGGGACGGAGATATTTTTCATTGTTGCCAATTGATTCTTTCTTCTATAAAGGATAACACAATTGATCAGTTTTCAATCATAATTCTACCTTATCAGTATTTTTATCATATTAACTAGGTTTCTGTATTTGGAGGAGAAGTCAAGTCCCACCGGGCGTACTAGAGTTTGTGGGATCAATTTTAGTAACATAAAATAGCAAAGACCCCAGGAGCGACCTCGAATCACAAATCAAAATTTATTTTAATTTGAAGTATGCTATTAGGTGTTGTGGAAATATTGACTTTCAATAGGTGTAAGCACTTATTGTTAATAACCTTGATGATTTTCTGACATCTCCTAAAGCAAAAAACCTAGCTAATAAAATAGAAACATGAAAAAAAAGAAGAAAGCTTTTGATTGATTTTAAGAAATAATACATGACTTAAATAAGGGTATGCTCTCACTTTATAATAAATTTCAACATGAAATTATAGAAAATATGAAAGAAATGAAGAAAAAAAGGGAATGAAAAGTGGAGAAGTAGCTCTGATATATGCTACTACCTTACTCCCCTATGTTAGACCACATGGCATTTGACTCAGATTGACTTGGTCTCTGGCAGGTGTTGATGGCATCGTCCATTGGGATGTGGAAGGGAATAGGAGGAGTTTGAAGTGTTTCCAATAGCTTTGAGCATTGGTGGTGACTTCATTTGATCTGGTGATGTCACCAACTACTTATAGGGCTGGGTATAGCTTTGAGAATTGCATCGTCAACTACTTTTGAGATTGACTAGCTTGAGAGATGCATCATCAACTACTTCTGGGGTTGACTAGCTTGAGGGGCACATTGTCAACTACTTTTGTGTTGACTAGCTTGAGCAGCACGTCGTCAACTACTTCTGGGTTAACTAGCTTGAATGGTGTATTGCTAATGACTTTTGGGGTTGATTAGCTTGAAAGAGTATATTGTCAATGACTTCTCAATTGACTAGCTTAAGGGTGTATTATCAACTACTTTTGGGGTTGACTTCCTTGAAAGGACACATTATTAATGGCTTTCGGAGTTGACTAGTTTGAGGAGTATGCTATCAACTACTTTTGGGGTTGACTAGCTTGGAAGGGTGCATCATTAATAGCTTCTAGGTTGATTAGCTTGAGGAGCACATTGTCAACTACTTCTGGGGTTGACTAGCTTGAAGGTTGAATCATCAATTGCCTCAAGGGTTGACTGACTTGAGCACTACTTTATTAACTGCTTATAAGGTTGACTCGCTTTGAGGGTTGCGTCATCAACTGCTTGTAAGGTGGACTAGCTTTAAGTGTGTGTCATCAACTACTTCAAGAGTTGACTAGATTTGAAGGCTGCATCATCAACTACTTGTGGGGTTGACTAGCTTTCAAAGTGCATCATCAATAGCTTCTCGGGTTGACTATCTTGAAGTATGGCCAATGGCTTTGAGCGTGTTGGTATTTAACTTCTTTGATTTGGTTTAGGGGGTTAAGTATAGTTTTGAAGTGTGATCGACAATCTTGAACATATTAATGATTAATATTTTTGGTTTGGTAGTACACCAATAGCTTATGGGGTTGGTTATAGCTTTCAAGTGTTGTAAAGGCTTTTATAGAAAATCTAGTGAGACTCAGTTTGATCTTATTTAGTTCTATTTGAACTAATTTTTTTTGAGTAAAAATGGTAATATCACCTTTTTTATATAGTTTTAGAGTATTGTCAAAGGTTTAGCACACCGAGTAGGACTTGATTTGACCCTATTTAGTTCCTTCGGGACTAATATAGTTTGGGTCTGAGTTTGGTTCAGAATTAGTTCAACAGTCGACATCAATTTGAGCCTAAAATTAATTCAACTTGATATTTAAAAATTAATTGAATTACAATTCACTAACTTCTGATTAGAAGATAGTGATATATTCCAGTCTTCCTATTTCCAGAGACTTTGGTGATTAGGTTTGCATTGACACTTTATAACATGACTAGGGGAACGATATGAGATATTAAATTCACTAAAAGTTTAGAAATGAATTCAATCCACTAAGCTTAGCATCGATTTTTAAAAGAACATTTGTCAGATACTAATCGTTAACTCTAGTTGGAATAGTACTAATTTCAATTTAAATACAATATGATTCAGTTCAATGTTCAAGGTTCGAGTTTGATTTTATGTAGCTTGTGTCGAGTTCGACCTTATGTTGGATTTTTATCGAGTTCAGATATGCTGGACTTTGGCTTAGATTCAAGTCAATTTTGTTTAACTTGGTTTTAGTTCAGGCTCAATCTGACTTGGTTCTAGTTTGATTGTAAGCTTAGTTCGATCTTGATTTAACTTGATTTCAAATTAAACCAATTTGAACCTGATTAGGGTTGTGTTTGAACTAATTTAATTTGGATTATCTCAACTTGGACTTTGAGTCCAGCTTAATTTAGGTTTTAGTATACTTGTTTAATCAATTTAGGTCCATTTGAGTTAATTTGTCCTTTGTCCATTTGTTATGATTGAATTATTTCATATTATCAATTTGATTTGAGAGTTCTCAGCTGTTTGTAATAATTTTCGACAAACCTGTCACTTGACTTTGAATGTGTAAACTCGAAGGAGGCTTAGCTCGCAAGCTTAAAAGCTTATTGGGTGTGAATCCAAAGACTAGCCTAGATGCAAATCTAAAGGTTGACTTAGGTGCAAGCTTAAAGGCTAGCTGGGCTTGAGCTTGAAGGCTAGTTTGGTGTGAGCCTGGAGGTTGACTGAGTGTGAGCTAGAAGGCTGGTTGAGTACGAGCCCAAAGGTTGGCTTAGATGCGAGCCTGAATGCTGACTTGGATGCAAGTCCAAAGATTTACTGGGTGTAAGCCTGAAGGCTACTGAGATTTGAGCCCAAAGACAACTGAGTGTAAGCTTGAAGGCCGGGTTGGATGTGAGTCCGAAGGCTAGTTGAGGTGTGAGCCTGAAACTTAACTAAGTGTGAGCTCGAGGGGTAGCTTGGATACGAAGCTGAAGGCTAGTTGAGTGTGAGCCTGAAGGTTGGGTAAATGTGAGTCTGAAGACTAGCTAAGATGCTAGCTCAAAAGTTAGCTGAGTACGAGTCCAAAAATTGATCAAGATGCGAGCCCGAAGGCTGACTGGATGCATGCCCAAAGGCTGGCTTGTTGTGATGAGGATTCGCTATCTTTGAGAGTAGGGCCACAGGTGGCTACAGTAGCATCACGGTTTTGCTGTCTTCAAGAGGCCACTGGTGGCAACAGTACCATCATGGGTTTGCCATTTTTGAGAAGGCACGGGGGGGTGTAGCCGTGTCAAAGATCTACTATTCTCAAAGGCCGCGGGTGATCACTGTAGTATCAATGGTTCATTGCCTTCGGTGGGCCGTTGATGACTATGGTGTTGATAGAGTTTTACTATTGTATGAGCGGGGGCGAGTGGCCGTAGTGTTGATAAAGTTTTGCTGTTATATGAGGGGTTACGGGTGATTATAGTTTTGGTGGAGTTCTATTATCATATGAGAGGCCATGAGTGGTCACGATTTTTATGAAGTTCCCTCAATATATTAAAGACTACAGGTGACCATGGTAGTGTTGCCACGGAAAAAAATGGAAGATGAACCTAGCCCCCCCTTTTTTACGCAAAAACTTCTTTTTTTATTTTATTTATTTTTTCTATTTCCTTTTTCTGCTTCCTCACGAAGCCCACACCTTCTCCTCTTTCTCTTGCATGGCTCCTTCTTCTTCCCTTAGAAACCCTAAGGCTTCTTTCTCTCTCGGTTGCACGATGGAAGGGCAAAGGTCACCGGCTTCGTCCTCCTCCTCTTATCCATAGCCAGATCTGGCCAGTTTTTGACTGGATCCAACCATGGCGGATGAGAAGAAGTAGCGTGGGCCGGGAGAGCCATGGTGGCGGCGGCGTGCGTGCTTCTTAGGTTTATGCCGACAGGGCGACGCTGGGAGCTGAAGAATTGGGGGGCTTCTTTGGGCTCGATCCGGCAAGGAGGCTACTGGCTATGGAGGACAACTTGGTGGGGTTGCGGTGGTGGCTGGGCATGTGCGGCTCGGCTAGCTGATAGACAATGGGTGGCGCAGGCAGAGGTAGCCACGGCAGGTCTTGAATCTAGCCTTGCCTTTTTTCCAGCAATAGACAGCCTGGGTCAGTAGGAAGCCCAAAGCTTGGAGCTGCGTGACGCCATCAAATATGGTGCAGGCACCACCGATAGGGTGACACGGCACAGCTCTGGAGATGCATGCAGGCGTGGGTGGCGAGTTGAGCCCACACCGGCTGCGGGGGGCTGCAGGTGGTGGAGGTGGCCAGACTACAGGCTCTAGTCTGGTGAGACGTCCAGTAGTGTTCAAGTTGTAGTGTTGTTTGCCGAGGTGCTTAGCCCAAAAGAGGTTAGAGTTGCTGATGTAGTTGCCATTAACTGAAGGCCGGAGCAACAGCGAGCACGACGTGGGAGAAGGTTCTGTAGGAAACGAAGACAACAGCAAAACATGGATGAGGAAGAAGAAAGAAGAACAAGGAAAATAAGGTAGGAAATCACCTCTTTGCAAGTTCCCTCGTCTCTTGATTTTCTGATTCCTCCTACTGTTCTCTCAGATGGCCTCTAGAGTTTCCTCTCGTTTTCGGTCTCCCTTTTTGTTTGCATTATTAATTTTTAGGCTTTCTGGAAAATGGAAATCAAATCTATGATTTGACTTTTTCTGGAATGGTGTGGTGATGGTAACATTTGATGAAATTACTTTTTCAAGTTTTGTGATTAACCTGTAATTCACTTGATTAAGATTTATTTTTTTTGATAATAAATTCAAAATATGTATAATTTCTAATGCTAAATTTTAGGAGAATTATTTGTGAAGTTTTTTAGAAAAATAAAGACCAAAATGGAATTTTATAAGCTCCAGGGGGCCTTTCTTTAAAAAAAGCATATTTGTAAAAATTCTAAAATTTTCAGGGTCTTTTTTAAATAAAATTTGAACTTGTTTGTAAATAAAAATTTCAAGAGGTTCATTTACAAAAGTCTGAAATTTTATGGATTTATTTGTAAAAGTTAAAAATTTTAGGAATTTATTTGTGAATATAAACTTTTGAGAGGTTGATTTGCAAACTATATATTTTGCAAGATCAATTTGAAATTTCGAAATTTCCAAGGACTTTTTTATAAAATTTTGATTTCAGAGACTTGTTTGTAAAAAAAGTATAGTCAAGGATCTATTTTCAAAGATTTTATGATTTTTATTTTTGTCCAGATATTTGATTAATTTTGGATCCGATTTTGGTCTAAATATCGGTCCCAATCAACTCTTTTTAGTTTAAGCTTCAAAATTTTCAATAATTCAAATTTAAATTAAACTCAATTTTTGATTGAATTTAATCACGATTTTAGTCCAATTAAGTCCTACATTTAAATCACAAATAAGTGACATTCAGTTCTATATTTTGACTGAATTTTGATTTAAGTCAAATTTTGGCCAAAATAGACTCAAACATATGATACTCCAAAATAGAATATCGTTTCTTTCGACTAAAGCCAAGTTTGTAGTTTCCTTAGGGTGAAGTCATGCCCATGCAAACTGATCTTTCTCCTACTATAAAGATTCACTCCACACCAGAGTATTTGTAATCTCATACGTCTAACACCTAGAAGTGTTTACAATAGAAAGGAAAAAGATAATATATTTTAATCTTACTATAAAATCACTCAAAGGTTGAGAACAAGGGCAATGAGGATTTGCTTTGAGATTGAAAAGTTTAGAGCATTTTTTGGCTAGAAGGAAAGGAGGACTTGATCTTTTCTCTAAATGATAAACGAAGTTGTAAGACTTATTAAGAGAAGTCCAACAATACCTATTTATAGTCCTTAGGTTGAACAAGACGTTGGGAGTGAAATTCCACCATTTGGTTTACTCCGACGGTCAAAAAACTAGCAATTAGTCATGCAAATTTTGTGAACTAGACATCCAGTTTGTGAATTGGACATTTGGTTCTATTGGACAATTTGCTAGCTGGAGTTCCAATTTACAAATTGGACGTTTGGTACTGTAGCATGCTATAGTATCACTGTAGCAATTATTGTAGTAATACGGTAGCAATTACTACAGAACCCTATGTGAAAAATACTCTAAAGCAAATAATCTCAAAGCAAATCTTCAACACAATGAAAATAAATTAAAATCTAAACATATTCGATGTCGATTTTAATCCTTTGCATATTCTTTGAGCTCCTAACTTGTTTTTTAAATTTTATTTCCAAATTATCATCCTTTTTATTTTCAAGTTAATATCTTCAAATTCTAATCTCGAGGCTCCATGCTTCACAAGCATGGATGATCATTGCAAATTTTGAAACTTATCAAAACTTAAGAAACTTGTTAAATACTAGTTTGATTATATCAAAATCTAAAGGGCAACGTTGTTGGCTAAACCCGGCTGTGGAATCCTTCCTGACCGCATGCTAGCCTTGCTCCCTCCTCTGCATTGCCACTCACCAGCCAGCACCACGTTATGACCCTCCTTCACAGCCAGCACAAGCCACTTGCCTCATATGCTCACTCATCCTTTAAGCCTCTCTGGCCTGTCTCACCGCTCTCCACCTCATGGTGTAGCTCTAGGCTGGATTGGCCTCAAATCTCTAGATGTGGTTGTGTGATTAGGGGCAGGAGTGCCCCTCCACCTTGCTGCCAGGAAGACAGGTCAGATTTAGCTGAGATGAAGGCTAGGCCGCCGTGGAATGGTAAAGCTTGGGTGGAAAGAAGGGTTATGACACGGGAGAAAAGAAGGAATAAAAAAGTGAAAAAAATAAATAAGAAAGAAGTTTTTGCTGGAAAAAAAAGGATTTCGTTAGCAGCGTCTTATCATGATTTATGCGTCACTAACCATCGTGGCCACCCACAGTCTGTGGTGTGCTAATGAATTTTATCAATACTGCGTCCACCCATGACTTTGCATATAGACTTGTCTTTGGGCTTGCTAAACCCAGGCTAGCATTCAGGTTTACTGAGTATAAGCTAGTCTTTAGGTCTGTTGAACCAAGACCAGCCTTTAGATCTGTTGAAATTACAAGCCAGCCTTTGGTTTCATTGAAATTATAGGCTAATCTTTGGGTTCACCAAACTCAGGCTAGCCTTGGACCTACTAAACTTGGGCAAGCCTTCGAAGAACCCAGGCTAGCTTTCGGGCGTGCTAAAATTATAAGCTAGCCGTTGGGCCTGTGGAACTTAGGCAAGTGCTCAGGCCTATCAAAATTGATCATATAAACAAACTAAAACTCAAATTGAAACTGGATCCAAAATCCAAATTGAGTTAATCTAGATCAAACCAATTTAGACCCACAAGTCAAGTCCAGATTAAATTCAATCTAGATCAAACTAAGTTTGAAATAAACCCTAGTTGGGTTAAAATTGAAGGATTAAACTCGAAGTCAAACTAGAACTAGGCTGAGCTTGAATTGAAACTAAGTTAAACCAAGTTGACTTGAACTTAAACTAAAGTCTATCAAAATGTGAAGCTAAATCCAATAAAGATCCAACACACGATTGAACTCAATCTAAATCAAATGGAATTAGACTCAAGCCAAAATTGAGTTCTAAATATTCAATTGAATTAAGTTAAACTCAAATTGAGATCAGCACTACTTTAACTAGATTCAATGATTAATATTTGACAAATGTTCTTCTGAAAATCAATGCCAAGATTGATGAATTGAGTTCATTGTTGAACATTCACTATCAATACTAATAGTGATTTTGGAATGAATATTTTACATGGTTCACTAGTCATGTTATAAAGCATTAGTGTGAACCCAGTCACTAAAGTTCTGGGAATAGAAAACTAGAATGTATCACTATCTTTCAAGGAGTTAATAAATTATAATTTAATCAAGTTTTAAATATCGAGTTAAATTAATTCAAACTCAAATCAAAATTGAGTGTTGAATATTGAACTAATTCCAAACTAAACTCTGAAATATATTAGTTTTGATGGAACTAAATAGGGTCAAATTGAGTACTAGTGGATGTACTGAATCTTTGGCAATACTCCGAGGCTATGAACAAAAGGTTATTAGTTTGAATTGAACTAAACAAGGTCAAACTGAGTCTTACTATGTGTACTATAAAAGTCTTTGGTAGCACTGCGAAGTTATACCCAACTCCATAAGAAGTTAATCACCAACATGCTCAAAGCTGTTGACCACACTTGAAAGCTATACCTAACCCTATAAGCTGTTGGTGACTCTACCAAATCAAAAAAGTCAATTGCCAATATGTTTAAAGTTGTTGGCCACACTTCAAAGCTATATACAACCTCATATGTTGTTGGTGACGCTACTAAATCAAAGAATTTAATTGCCAATATATTTAAAGATATCAACCACACTTAAAAGCTATATCCAATCCCATAAACTGTTGATGATGCTACTAAATCAAAGAAGTTAATTGCCAATATGCTTAAAGCTATTGGTTATACTTCAAAACTATACCCAAGCCCATAAGCTATTGATGACACTACCAAATTAGAGAAGTTAAATACTAATATGCTCAAAACTGTTGACTATACTTTCAAGCTAGTCAACCTCGGAAGCAGTTACAATGCACCCTACATACTAGTCAACCCTAGAAATAGTTGATGATGTGCCCTTCGAGCTAGTCAACCTCAAAAGCAATTGACGACACACCCCTCAAGCTAGTGAATCCTAAAAGTAATTAATGACACACCCTTCAAGCTAGTCAATCACAGAAGTAGTTGATAATGTACCTCTCAGGCTAGTCAATTCCAGAAGTAATTGATAATACACCCTTCAAGCTCATCAACCCCAAAAATAGTTGACGATGTGTTCTTCGAGCCAATGAACCCCAGAATCAGTTGACAATGTACCTATCAAGCTAGTCAACTCCAGAAGTCGTTAACAACACACCCTTTTAAGCTAAGTTAACACACACTTAAAGACCATTGGTGATGTTCCAAATCTAATTGACAACATGCCTAAAAGCTCTCAATTATCAGATTGAAAATGATTAGAATAAAGCTACGCCCGCTAATCATTCTCCTGAATCAAATATCAAAAGAAATCAACTGACAATAAGTAGAAAGCCGTCAATAACATTTCCAATCCTAACTAGGTTAACTGACATAAGCCAAGGCAGTCAGCCTCACTTGTAAGCATATTATCAACATCTACCATAGACCGAGTTAAGACCCATCCGAGTCGAATGTCACATAGTCCAGCATGCGAAAGTGAGGCAACAATGCGTATCAATGCCCTATTTTTTATTTCTTATCTTTTCTTTATTTTCATTATTCTAATGCTTTCCATAATTTCATTTTAAAACTTGAGTGAGGGTATGCCCTTACTTAGTAAGCTATATACCATCTCTCTTAAATCACTCAAATGATGCTTTCTACTTTTCTTTTGAGTATCTATTTTATTAGATAGGTTTTTTATTTTAGAAGGTTCCTAATAATTGTTAGGATAATTAATAATAGGGGCTTTCGCATATTAGAAGTTAATATTCCCACAATACTTGACAACGCACTTCAAGTTAAATACATTTTAATTTGTGTATCAAGGTTGCTCCTTAGGGTCTCCACCACTCTTGGGTTACCAAAGTTGATCCCACAAATTTGGCATGTCTGGTGGGATTTGACTTCTCCTCCAAGTGTAGAAACCTAATTAATATAATAGAAACATTGATAAGATCGAATTAAATTAAAGACTAATCAAATGGCACCAATGAAGAACATCTTTGTCCTAAGGTACACCATCATCTTGGGGGCGAGATCAGTTATGCATTTACCTTAATCAATGGTCACGACAAAAGTAGCTAAAATTCAGATCAAGTTCGAGACCATCTCAAAGGTTGTCCAGTTCAAGAAGGTACCTGTTACTACATTAATTAAAGTTTTCATGCAAAATCAGCCTATTTCTCGCCTTCTATCAAGGGAAAAGAGGTCTAATGTCATCATTCCTAATGAGAAGGGCTATTCAAATAAAAAGTTAGAAGCCATGCCTCAACTAACAAGGATATCAGTCTTCCAGATATTAGGATCGAAACAAAGCTTAGTCTTTGGTTATCTTCACCCAACTCCTTATAGAGGGTAATCAAAAGCAAGTATGGACATAGACATCGATAAAGAAAAGCTCATCTTAATTGTTACAAATAAAGGAAAAACTATTGAAATTTTCAGCTGACTTGGGAGACCTATCCCTTGAATGAAGTCGGTCATTATCATCCCTACCTCCAACTCCTTTACTCTTTAAGTAATTTAGAGAAGGATAAAAGCAAATCACAGGGGGCACAATCTTGACTTAAGATTGTGGCAAAGTGGTAAATCACCAAACAAAATCACAAGAGTCACTATAAGGCTACAACTCAACCGAGGACTCACAAAGGGAGACTACCAACACTGTCAAAGTCATTTTTCATCATGACTCTGAAAAGGACCATGAATCCACACTCCAGTTGGTCAAACATTAAAAGAAGGTTATCCGAGTGAGGCTTACTAATGAAGAAATCTAAGAGGAGATGGTCTTTGTGAACCAATCCTTGCTACCATATTAAAAAAAAATCATGGTGACCTGCTCTATTAGTAGATGCTTGAATGAAATGACTTGATTGATGGAAGAAGTTAGCCTCAACCCAAGGCCCATACTTGATCCTCAAGATATAGACTATCATATTTTGATAGAAGCCTTGGTCATAACTGGAAGTTCCAATCAAGAAGTAATCATAAAAGCACTACAAGAATAGTTGAGACAGCAAGACAAAGAGAAATATGAAGCTGGAAAGAAGGTCATGGACTTGATAGAGATAATGTTACGGATGAGCCGAAAGCTTAACAAGTTGAAATGATCTCAAAAACAATCCCAAGAAGCAGACGTGACAAAGGTGCATCTCCTATAGATGAGATACCCAATCCCCAATTTTAGGCACCCCTGATAATATGGAACTCCCAACATACATACAACAACAGATGCAACGAATGGTGGCTACATAGTCGAGGCAAGGAAGTGAGATGGGTAGGATGAACGATACTAATAAACCATACCCTAGCCATAATGACTAAGTGTCATACCCTAGAGGCTGTACAGTGCCTAGCTTCAAATAGTTTAATGGCATGGGCATTCTTGAACAACATATAGCTTACTTTGTGACTCTGTGTGGAGATTCAAGTAACATTCAAGTGGTATGCCAGTTTGCAACCACAATTCATACAAACTTAGGTACAAATGAAAGAGGCTTTATGAATTAGGTTTCGAGAAGTTAGTAATAAAGTGACCATTGTAGATATTGTCTCAATATTAAAATATGACAATGAGTCAATTTTGGACTATATCACATGGTGAAAGAATCTTAGTATTAGGTGTGAACAACCCATGAGCCAATTTGACATAGTGAACCTATTCCTCAACAATATAAGGGGACAATAGATAGCACCTTATTTGATTGCCTCTTCTATCCACATCTTCCAAGACCTTATTATACAAGTTAAGAAATTGAAAAGGATTGGCCTACCAATCTTATCTAGTTCACAAAATTTCAAACAAAAAAAGATAAGGTAAACCATAGAAAGTCTTCCAAGAATGTGAGGGCTGCATTTATAGCAACTGAGCAAAAAAACCTCCAAATCCCAGCATGAACAAGGATAATCCTCAGAAATCACCATTTCTTGGAGGGGATGGGGAAGTGGAATGATCCAATCATTTCCAAGCTTAGAAAAAAATATTCTTTCAAAAAAAGTGAGAGTAGATAAAATTTTACAGGATACCCTGAAGTTACGTCTCCAATTGCTAGAGTCCAAGAGGCCAGGAGGCCAACAAAATAGATCACCCAAACTCTTATCTTTACCATAGAATTTTAGGATATACCATTAAAGATTGTTATGTGCTCAAAGATTGGATTGAAAAGTAACACTGAGAGGGCAAGTTAACTCTCTCAAAGGCAGACCTATTTGAAACACTTACCAAACACATCAATCACATTATTGTGTTTGAGGACCACAAACCACTCGTTGAGTTTTTCTTCAAGAAAGAAATAATGTGCCTCCAAATAAGAGCATTTATGGAACATCTACATTTTAAAAAGGCTGAATAAGATGATGAAGAAGATGACTAAAAATCCTGAAAAGCTTGGAATGGTGATGGAGAAAGCCTCATTAGAGCAAATTGCCTCACTTGCTTGAGGCATCAAGAAGAAAAAGAATAGAAGCAAGAAGAAAAAGTTAGTTCAGCCAAATGAATACGATGTCAAGAAATCAACCATCTAAGAATACATTGATGCTCTAAAGGAATATGTTCAAGGAGAAAGAAGTCAAGTAACTCTTGAGAAATTTCTCTTTGATAAACTCAGAGTTCTACTAGAGGATCTTGGTGCGGGAGATGAAGAAAGTGATTTCTTAGAGGTATACAACCAAGTCGATCCCTGCCCTATCATTTCAATAATGACGAAATTCAAGACAGAAGGTGAGAAGAAGCGAATAGATTCACTAGAAATGTTACTAATAAAAGGAGAGATCCTACAAGTCTTCCTGAGGATTGCTCCAAAGATACTATCTTAAAGAGTAGTTCACTCATGAGTACAACTATGGCATGCTCAAAGTATGGCTAGATACTGTAAAAAAAATAGCCACAACTAACACAAAGTTTGTCAAGGGGCAAACACAAATACTAAATGAGTACATGAAGGCTATGGCTGCCCACATGAAAAGCATGATAAATATGACCGCCATGCTCTATAAGGAAGTCAAGAAGATGGAGAAAATGTTGGCAAAAATGATGAAGCCATATAAAAGACCTTACAAGTGTCATGAGAAATTACTTATCAATTCTCCTCAAGATCAGAATGATCACTCATGCCACTTACTCCAAAAATGGTCAAGACAGTTAGTCACTATCAAAGAAAATTATCTAAGTTTGTGCCTTCTTGTCACATGTTGACTGATATATTCGAGGTGAACACTGATAAGTAGCTATCCTAACCTCTATCAGGAAATCTAGCAACAAATGATCAACCTGCTAAGTTTGGTGAGGTCTCAATCCTAGAATCTATGGAAGGATGTACTTTACCAACTTTAGAGGAATTATGCATATAAGCAAAAATAATGAATATGACTCTATGTCTAAGTTAGACTAACTTTATGACCATTTCAAAAGGCCCTACACCTGCAAGTACCAAAGGAAGAAGTAGACATTTCATAAGAGGATTGAACAAGCTAATGCTAAAGCTCATTCTACCCTCACAGCAAGCCAATTTGAATATCCACAAAAGAAACATCCTAAATACAAAGTCCTGAAGGAGGTTATTCTAGCATACAAAGTAGAAGAGTTTGTCCAAAGAGTCTCTAAAAATTTCTCTATTGGCCTATATGACAACCTTTTGAGGGGGTTTTGGAATAGGTTCCAAAAATACAAGTGAGAGGTTTTGAAAACTATATTCACAATTTTGTTAATATCTAAAGCCCAATAACAATTCACCGAGATAGAATACAAATATCAAACAATTGGATTCAAACCTCCAATCAACCACATGTACAATAAAATATAAAGAAAGATACGTAAAAGAATGCATAATGATTTTTATGTAGTTTGAAGACTAACTACTCCTACTCCATGACCAATGCCTCTCTCTTGAGGACTTCAATCACTTCATTAGTGATGTCACTTCTTAAGGCGAAGCCAAACCTTTACGTCTACTTGTCAACTCCAAGTTTCATTTTCTTTGGGTGAAGCCAAGGCTGTCACTCTATTAGGATGAAGCCATATCCGTACAACTCCTTTCTCCTACCAAGCAAGTGACACTCCATGCTAGAGCCATTATACTCTTACACTCCTAGCACCTAGAAGTGTTTACAAGTGGAAAAGGAACAAAATATATTATATTTAAGCTCACAACATAGTCTCTTAAGATAAGAATATGGGCAGTCAAGGATTTACTTGAGATTAGAAGGTTTAAAGCATTTTTGGGGTTAGAAGGTTTTGGGGAGGGGGATACTTGTCCTAAGAATATGAAAATATCATTCCCTCATTAAGAAAAGGAGTCTCAAAGTCTTTATATAATCTTTGGAGTAAGAACTAGCCATTTGGCAATCACCCCCTGGCTGTCTTTACCGAGTTTGGTTATCCGAACCTTAGGATTCGATCGTCCAAACATCACCAATAGGTCAAAAGTTGAACCAGCCATTACACTAATGTCAAAGATTCGGTCATCCAATAGTAAGGTTTAGATGTCCGAATATCACAGTCACGGGCATTTGACTAAGCTTTAGGCAATCAAACTCTGAGCATGTATTTCTCAGAAGTTATAGCTTCTAAACTTCAGGCGTCTAATCTGCGGTTCAAATGTTTGAAGTTGCTAGAAATTTTAGAGCTTTTTTGCTACATTTGAACATCTAAACCATGAAGTTTGGGCGTCTGAAGTTAACAGAGAAACTACTGCTCTTATTGCAACTTCAGCTTTATGTTAGATATCATCTCAAACTAACCTTGGGTAAAATAATGAGCCAGTAAATGTATTCCAAGATTAGTTTGAGTGCTAACTAAAAGCTCCAAAAATTAATCTCAAAACAAATCCTCAACTCGACTAAAACCCCATGTGCCTAATTTTGATATTGAATGGGATGATTATCAGTCAATCACATCATCTAAAGACATTTAGGAAACTATTGATTGGAGGTAAGGATTCACTACCTCCTATTATAAAATTAGCCTTGGGAGTGATTTTGAAGATGAACCTTATTGATCTCACGATGCCAAATTTCAACCAAGGAGAATAAATTAGGTATAACTTTTGAGGTAGAAAGGTGCTACCTTTGTGACAAGCTCCAATGTCTAGGGACAAGAACGTCCCTAAGGATAAGGAGAAGGAAATTCAGATAAATGAGGACATCGAGCTTTTGCAAGCTAAACCCACACTCAAAAGATCAGAATACAACATAGCAACCTATCTCAAGAAGATCCTTGTCATGCTGAGTGTATTTGATACCTGTCACAAGAACTCAGAGATACACTAATGCACATCTTGCAAAATTTAGCAAGCTACCAAGCATACTTTACTAAAGAGAAGATAAAGTAGTCTTTGTATGCACATTAAACTCCCACCATCACTTTCATAAATGATGACTTGCTACCTGGAATAACAAATCACAACAAACCATTATATGTCATAGGGAAAAGAGATGGGATCAAGATCAATCATATCTTGATTGACCCAGGCTTCTCAGTTAATTTGATGACCCTTTAAACTTTAAGAGCTCTAGATTTTGATGTGTCTCACCTGTTTATGAGATTATAATCATCCAAGGATTTAACTTAAATAGTCAAAGAGCTCTGGGAGTCATAACTATCCCTTTAAAAGTTAATAATAGATGCCAAGTTTTATTTGATTGATACTGATGCATCATACAAAGTACTACTAGGGAGGTTGTGGCTACATAAAATTAAGGTAGTCTATCAACCCTGCATTGAGGCCTCAAGTACTTCGAGGATGGTGAAGAACACCAAATTGATAGAGATGTACATCCTTTTGATATTCACGAGGAATATTATGATGATGCAAAATAATACCAGAGATTCCATGCCAATAGAAGATTTGTTTCTACCAGTCAGGTAAAATAAAAGATTGTCAGCATGATCTTTGCTCCTCCTTGCCTAGGAAGTGATTTTGACCTGAATTCTTCATATGAAAAAGTCTCATAAGTCTGCCTGGGTGGTTATACTTTTGATAAAGATGATGATAGAGGTCAAATAGAAATACTTTCCTTATTACTAAAGTTTGAGAAAGATTATTTAAGCCATTAGATGAGCTGAGCATCAATGCCATGGAAAAATTAATGACTTTCCACATTTCTCTATGGCACAGAGGAGAAAAGAAAAAAAAATACTATTTTACATGGTAATCCCTTATGTCCCAAGCATATATGAAATCTTAAGAACTTAAGATCTAGCAGATGATAGTGACTATTAACTAGTAGTCATGCCTAAATATTTCTCAAACTAGTTTCATCAGATAATCAATAAATCTAAATGTGGAAGTCCATAAATAAAGAGAGATAGAGGGAGTCATTTCTTCAAGAATCTATTGGATCCACTCCAAGGGTATGCTTATTTTCCTAGAAAAGGAACACCAAAGGATTGCGCTATATTACTCCAAACACCCACACATGTCTCATGATCAATATTGGATCTCTCTCCAATATTTAAGATGACCAAATGACATCAATACCCCTTGACGCATGCACTAAGGTGACCATGACTCTCTAGACATCACAAGAAGTAAAAATCCTTAGTGAAATTTGATCAAGACTAAAAGAAAGGGGGTATGATGCCGAAATGCCCTCAGATGAACCTTTGCCAAATCTCACCTAACATGATGAACCACTTAGTGAAGAAATAATTTTCAAACCAAAAGAAGCTGCATTAGAATTTTAAGGCAGGGGGCAAGCCACAATCAATGAATTAATGGAAATCAACCTAGGCTCAGAGGACAACCCAAGGCCAACCTTTATCAACACTCAACTCTTAGAGGAAAGCTAAAACTTGCTCAAAGTTGTGCTCTAAGAGTACATTGACTGTTTCATATGGAGCCATAAGGAGATGCCTGGACTAGATCTTGAAGTTATAGTCCACAAGTTAGCCCAAGAGCCTAGGAAAATGAAACTCAACCTAGAACAAAAGGTGATAGAAGAAACTAGTCAAAGTAGGCTTCATCATAGGGGAAAGATACCTAGATCGGGTGAGAAGCATCATTTTAGTTAAGAAGAAGAACAGCTAAATCCATATTTTTATGGACTAGAGAGACTTGAATAAAGAATATCAAAAAGATGACTTTTTGTTGTTGATAATAGAAATCATGATCGACAATACGGCTAACTTCAAAATATTCTCCTTCATGGATGGATTTTCAAGGTATAAGCAAATCAAGATGCAAGCCAATGATGAGAAATATATATTCTTTTGAACTCTAATTGGCATCTATTGCTTCAAGGTAATGCCCTTCGGACTCAAGAATGTGAGTGCCACTTATCAAAGGGCCATAACTCAAAGCTTTGATGACCTCATACATCAGTTGGTAGAATGTGATATGGATGCCTTGGTGGTCAAAACTAAGTTCAAAGACAGGCACATCCAAGACCTAAGAGTGGTGTTCGACTGTCTTAAAAAATATAACTTAAAGATGAATCCTATGAAGTGTACTTTTAGGGTATCATTGAAAAAATTCCTTGGCATTATTATCAGACATTAAGGGATCGATCCATCTAAGATCAAAGTTATCTTGGATATGCCACCACCCAATAATTTGAAATAATTGAGATCATTTTAAGGCGGACTCACATATATAAGGAGATTCATTTCAAACCACTTTGAAAGATGCAACCCTTTTTCCAATTTGATGAAAAAGGATACTCTATTTATTTGGAATCGAGATTGCCAATAAGCCTTTGAAGAAATCAAGTAGTATCTCTTAAAGCCACCAGTTTTGACAACACCCTTGTATGATAAACCCTTAATCCTCTACATGGCAACAATGGAATGATCCCTGTGGGCACTTTTTGCCCAGAATAATGAAGATAGCAAAGAAAACACACTCTACTATCTGAATAGAATGCTAGTGGGGGCAGAACGCAATTACTCTCCATCAAAAAGTATTGTCCGGTTGCTTTCTCATTAAGCCATCTTAATATCAAAGATTGATCTCATTAAGTCTTGATGACTAGGGCTGTACTCACTAGAAGGCTAGCAAAGTGGGCTTTAATTCTCATGGAATATGATATAAAGTTCACTTCCCAAAAGGTGATCAAAGGGCAAGCCCTTGTCGATTTTCTCACAACTCATCCAATATCGGATGATTCTCCACTAAGTTGCAAGCTCTTTGATGAAGAGGTCCTTTTGGTCAAAGAAGGGGAACCTTACTAGAAGCTATACTTTGATGGAGTATCATCCATCAGACCAAGTATTAGGGCAAAATTTTCATAAATTAAAGCAAACATTGGACTCATTTGTGTTACTCTGAATGTGGGTATTTTATAATATTCCTATTCCCTCTCAAAGTCATGCACAAATAACGAAGCTGAATATATGACCCTAATTGCAAGACTGAAAATGGCCCTCAATATGAAAATATTACACCTACATATTTTCAGCGACTCACAACTGGTTATCAGCCAAGTCTAAGGTGAATATAAAGTCCACAAATCTGAGCTCTAGAAATACTATGAAAAGGCTCAAGAACTCAAAAGGCAAATCCTACATGTTCAAATAACTAAGGTTGCCTAGTCCATCAATATGAAAACTGACTCCTTAGCCAAATTAGCCAAGGCATTGGTTAATTTTAAACAAGAAAAAATTCTAATTATCGTTCGTAGCAAACAAGCGATAAGCTCAGCCTTTAACATCAAACACAAAAAAAAAAACTAAATCTAAACTAATAGAAGAGACTACCGATAGAGTATACAATTTACCACTACCTCAAAAGTGGAGAACTCCCATAATATGAATATGCACTAACAAAACTAAAAACAAGAGTCGTGTGCTTTCTGCTTATCAATGATACTTCTTATAAAAGGTCATTCAATCAACTACTTATGTGTTATCTCTTAGACAAAGAAGCCAAAGAAGTGATGTATGAGGTGCATTCTGGGGTTTGCGGAGCCCATTAATCGGGCCCGAAAATGATGATGAAGATCAAATGTATGAGCTACCAGTGCCCCACAATTATGGGAGATTGCATCGAATATGCAAGGACATGTCGTCTATGCCAAATTCACGAGGACTTTATTCATTAACACCCAAATCCTCTATATTCAATAATGTCCTTATGACCATTTGAGGTATGGGGCATAGATATCATTGACCCAATTGAACCATCTTCTTTTAGAGGCCACTACTTCATACTAGTAGCGATTGACTATTCTCTCGGTGGGTTGAAGTGATTTTATTAAAATAGGTAAAACATATATTATTATTCACTTTTTTTCAGAAAATATCCTATACCAATTCGGTGTCCCTTGAATGATCATTTTCGATAATAGACTAACCTTCAAAATTTTAAGATAGGATAATTCGTGCATCATCATAAGATAGATTAGAAATATTCATCTATCTATCATGTAAGAGCCAATAAACTCACTGAGGCATTCAACAGAACTCTTTCCAAGATATTGAAGAAAGTTGTCTCTAGAAATAAGAGAGACTAACACCAAAAACTTCCTGAAGCACTTTGGGCTTATTGCACCATATGTCGAACCCTTACCCAATTAATATCATATGCATTGGTGTTTTGGACTGAAGTGGTCTTACCATTGGAGGTGCAAATATTCTCTCTAAGGATTGCCTTGTAAGAAGAAATCATGAAAGAAGACAATGTTCATCTTCACCTTGATGAGTTAGACTCTTTGGATGAAATAAGACTTATAGCCCAACAAAACTTGAAATGCATCAAGCATAAATGTTTAGGGCCTACAATAAGATGACTCAGCTCAAATTCTTCTAAAATGGAGAAATAATCTTGGTCATTAGAGGACCTATAATCCCAAATTGAAATAAGAAGGACAAACTTGAGTCTAATTTAGAAGACCCTTATATTGTTGAAAAGATATTTAAAGGGGGATCCTACCAACTAATTGATGACAAAGAGGAAAGACTCATGCCACCAATCAATGTTTTATTTCTCAAAAGATATTATGCCTAAGTCTCTGGGGGCAACGATAACCAAAAGTGTCAATATTTTGTCTATGACGAAATATCCAAATTTCTTAAAAAAGGAATGTCCAATCAAACATGCACTCCATGTTTCCAAAGGCAAAATATAGACACAAAATCCTGCCTAATTGTGTAATGGTCAAGTCTACCTATTATGACAAATTAAGTCCACTCTTTGTAGCAAATCAAGTTTACTTCTTGCGTCAACTAAAAGTTCACTCCTTGCGGCAACCTAAGTCCACTCCTTGTGAAAACTTAAGACCATTCCTTTTAGTAACTCAAGTCAACTTATTATGGCAAATCAAGTCCACTTCTTGTGGCAAACCAAGTCCACCCTTATGATAATTCAAGTCTATTTTGCATAACAGTCTAGCATGCATGCGACATGATAAGTCAAAATCTATTCTCATATGACAAATATAATCAATTCTCATAATAATAACACAGGAGCCAGATACCTAAAAATTGTTTACATCCACTCTCCTCATTGAAAAAACTCTCAAAATGGGTGCAAAAAGGGACATTTGTTTGAGCCAATTTTAGTAAAAAAATAGATTTAATTACAATTTAGTCAAAATATAGAGTTGGATGCTACTGGATAATAATTCAAATGCGGGGCTCAATTGGACCAAACATTGAGTTTATTTTGAATGTGAAAATTTGAGTTCAAAATAAAGTAAGGTGAGTAGACTAGATGTTTGAACCAAAAAAATTCATTAAATATCTAGACCAAAGTAAAAATTCAAGGGTCTCTAGACTAAATATATTTTCCGAAAAAGTCGCCAAAATAAAAATTTTGTGAAAAAATCCTTTAAAGTTCTAAAATCTCAAATCAATCCCATGTAAAATCTAGAGTTTGTGAATAAATCTTTCAAAATTTTATATTCGCAAATAAACCCTCAAAATTTTTAATTTAAGCAAATAAGCCTTAGAAAGTTTTTATTTATAAATAAGTACAAATTTCATACGAAAAGACCCTGAAAGTTTTAAAATTTCATAAATGGGCTCTTTTTATAAAAAAAAGTCCCTAAAACTTATGAAATTATATTTTTGTCCAAATTTTTCAAAACAAATTGCAAATAACTCAACTAAAAATTTAGCATCTAAAATAGTACATATTTTGAAATTCTTCATTAGGAAAATAAATCATAATCAATCAATTACATGGCAATCATATACAATCAAATATAATCCTATTCCAAATCGGTTTCCAACAACATTCCAAATCGGACCAATTAGGGATTTTATCTTGATTATTATGGAGGCCTATAAATTGATGAGAACTTGCTAGAGAGATAGAGATAGAGATCAGAATAGAATGAGAGGAGGATCAGAAGGTCATCATCAAAGAGTTCATCAAGAAAAATCAAAGATTGAAGAGGTGAACTTTCAGACTTAATTTTGTTCTTCTTTTCTTCTCTCTGTCTATTCTCCTCCTCTCCTATAGGGTTATCTAGTTGTCCTACTCTGCACCACTAGCCTGCTCCCGCCTAGCCTACTTCCCATCTCGCTAGTTATTTTCCCATCTTCTATTGCTAAACTTGGCTGTGGAACCCTCATCTTCGCCATGGTCTGCCACCATCTTTGCCCTTGCACGACCATCAATAACCCCCGACATTCCCATTTGTTGGCCTAACCCACTACTAGTTGTTGTTGCGCCCACGTAGGCTTGAGCTGCCCACACCTCCTGGTGCCTAAGCCCTAACCATAGCTGCAGGAGTTCCCATGGCCAACCTTTCTACGTCTACATAGTCCCAAACCACCCGCACCTCCTTACACCCTATCCACCATAGGCTTACCTTCCCGATCCCATGCCAGCCTTGCTTCCTCCTATGCATCACTGCTTGCTAGCCAACAATGCATCGTGGCTCTCATTCACGACAAGCACAAGCCACCAGCCTCATCGGCCCATGCTCCAATTTGCCGGCCCATGCCTATGCATCCTTTTCGCCTCTCTGGCTAGCCTTGCCACTCTCTACCTCATGGCAAGGCTCCAGGTTGGATCTGGCAATTTGAGGCTAGATCTGGCCATGAGATGAGGGGCAAGAGTGCCCCTCCACCTTGTTGCCAGGAAGATAGGTCAGATCTAATCATTTTCAATAGGATCCAACTGAGAAGAAGGCCAGGCCACCATGGCTTGGTAAAGCTCAAGTGGAAAGAAGGGTTAGGGCATAGGAGTGAAGTAGGAAGAAAAAGGTAAAATAAAAAAATAAATAAAAAGGAAGTTTCTTCCCAAAAACAAAAAATTGCTAGCAGCATCTTGTCTCAATTTTTGTGCCACTAACCATCGCGGCCACTCGTGGTCTATGCACGTTGATGAACTTCATCAACACCATAACCACCAACGATCCTTGGCACGTCGATGAATTTTATTAACACTACGTCACCTTCGGCTTTGTGTATAGGCCAACCTTTGAGCTCATCAAACTTAGACCAGTCTTTGAGCTTGTTGAAGTCAAGATAGCCTTTGAGCTTACTAAACTAAATATAGGCTATCCTTCGGGCTTGCCAAACCCAGGCTACCCTTCGGGCCTGTCGAAATTATAGCCTACCATTTGGGTCAGTCAAACTCAGGCTAGTCTTTGGGCCCATCAAACTTAGGTCAACCTTAAGGCTTGCTAAACCCAAGTTCAACTTTGAACCTATCAAAATTATAGGCTAGCCTTCAAGTTTGCTGAACTCTGGGCAACCTTTGGGCTTGCCAAGCTTAGACTAGCCTTTGAGCCCATTGAACTTAGGTCAATCTTTGGGCAAGCTGAACTCAGGCCAGCCTTCTGGCCCATCAAAATTACAGGCTAGTCTTCTAGCCTATCAAAATTATAGGTAAGTCTTCGAGCCCGCTAAAATTATAGGCTAACCTTTGGCTCATCGAAACTATAGGCCAGTCTTCGGATCCGTTGAACTTAGACTAGTCTTTGGGCTCACAAAAACTTAGTTCAGCCTGTACGCTTGCTGAAATTATAAGTCAACATTTGGGCCTATTGAAACTAGGCCAACCTTCAGGCTAGCCTCATCTAAGACCAATCCACAGGTTTGTCTAAAATCATCATGATAGCCAAGGGCTGTCAAACCAAATCGAAAACACAAATTGATTAGATTTTAGTGACTCAATCACATTTAACTTGGTCAAAACAAATGAACAAAATCAAATTGACTCAAATAGACCACTACATGGACCTAAATTGATTATATAAATGGATTAAAATTCAAATTAAAACTGAATCCAAAATCCAAATTGAGTTAAACCTGATTAGGGTAGGGTCTAGATTAACTCAAAGTCAAAGTAGAACTAGGCTGAGCCTGAACTAAAACCAACTTGAACCAAGTTGACTTGAACTTGAACTAAAGTCCATCAAAATGCAAACCCAAACTCGATAAAGGTCCAACACAAGGTCAAACGCGACATAAATCAAATGGAATCATACTCGAGCCAAAACCAAGTTTTGAATATTGAACTAAATTAAGTT
Source organism: Trichopus zeylanicus subsp. travancoricus (assembly GCA_005019695.1). Taxonomy (NCBI): domain Eukaryota; kingdom Viridiplantae; phylum Streptophyta; class Magnoliopsida; order Dioscoreales; family Dioscoreaceae; genus Trichopus; species Trichopus zeylanicus. Next base: position 519,788 of record RXID01014894.1, on the reverse strand, counting down.
AAACCCAAATTGAAATTCGCACTAGTTCAATTACATTCAATGATCAGTATTTGACAAATATTCTTCTAAAAATTAATGCCAAGCATGGTAAATTGAATTCATTACTGAACATTCACTATCAATACCAACAATGATTTTGGAATAGATGTTTCACATAGCTCCCCTAATCATGCTATAAAGCATCAGTGCAAACCCAATCACCAAAGATTTTGTAAATAGAAAACCAGAATGTATCACTATCTTTTAAGGAGTTAATAAATTACAATTCAATTAAGTTTTAAATATTGAGTTGAATCAATTCAGACTCAAATCAAAATTGAGTGTTGAACATTAAACTAATTCCAAACTAAACTCAAACTTGAAACATATTAATCCTGTGGAATTAAATTGGATCAAAGTGAGTCCCACTGGGTGTGTTGAACCTTCAACAATACTTCGAGGTTATGAAAAAAAGTTGATTAGTTTGAATAGAGCTAAACAAGATCAAACTAAATCCCATTGGATGTACTACAAAAGCCTTCGGCAGCACTGTGAAGGTATACCAAACTCCATAAATCGTTGGTGATGCTCCCAAACCAAAAAAGTTAATCACCAACATGCTCAAAACTGTCAGTAACACTTGAAAGTTATACCTAATCTCATAAGCTGTTGGTGACACTATGAAACAAAAAAAGTTAATTACCAACACACTTAAAGCTGTTGACCATACTTCAAAACTATATGCAACCTTATATGCTATTGGTAATGCTACCAAAGCCTTCGGCAGCACTGTGAAGGTATACCAAACTCCATAAATCATTGGTGATACTACCAAATCAAAAAAGTTAATCACCAACATGCTCAAAACTGTCAGTAACACTTGAAAGTTATACCTAATCTCATAAGCTGTTGGTGACATTACCAAACAAAAAAAGTTAATTACCAACACACGTAAAGTTGTTGACCATACTTCAAAATTATATGCAACCTTATATGCTATTGGTAATGCTACCAAAGCCTTTAGCAGCACTGTGAAGGTATACCAAACTCCATAAATCATTGGTGATGCTACCAAACCAAAAAAGTTAATCACCAACATGCTCAAAACTGTCAGTAACACTTGAAAGTGATACCTAATCTCATAAGCTGTTGGTGACACTACCAAACAAAAAAAGTTAATTACCAACACACTTAAAGTTGTTGACCATACTTCAAAACTATATGCAACCTTATATGCTATTGGTAATGCTACCAAATCAAAGAAACTAATTGCCAACATGCTTAAAGTTGTTAGCCACACTTAAAAGCTATACCCAACCTTATAAGTCATTGGTGATGCTACCAAATCAAAAAAAAATAATCGCTAATACACTTAAAGTTGTCGACCACAGTTCAAAACTATACCCAACCCCATAAGACATTGGTGATACTACCAAATCAAAGAAGTTAAATACTAACACACTCAAAGTCATTGGCCATACTTTCAAGCTAGTCAACCTCAGAAGTAGTTGATGATACACCCCTCAAACTAGTCAACCCCATAAGTAATTGATGATGTGCCCTTTAAGCTAGTTAATTCCAAAAGTAGTTGTACACCCTTTAAACTATTCAACCTCAAAAGTAGTTAATGACGTACCTCTTGAGCTAGTTAACCTCAGAAGCAATTGATGACATACCCTTCAAACTAGTCAGTCTAAGAAGTAGTTAATGGCATGCCTATGAGTTAGTCAACCCTAGAAGTCATTGATGACGCACTCTTTTAAACTAAGCCAACATATACTCAAAGGCTATTGGTGATGCTCCAAATTAGATCAACAACATGCCTAAAAGGCCCTCGATTATTAGATTAAAACTGATTAGAATAAAACTAACCCCACTGATTATTCTCCTTAATCAAATATCGAAAAAAATCAACTAACAATAAGTAGAAAGCCATCAGTAACACTTCAAATACTAATAGGGTTAACTAACAAAAGACAAGGTAGTCAGCCTCACTCATCAACACATTATCAACATCTGCTAAAGATCGAGTCAAGACCCATGCGAGTCGGACATCACATGGTCCAACATACTAGGGCAGGGCAACAATGTATATCAAAGCCACCCTTTCTCATTTCCTATCTTTTTTTTTTTTTTTTATTATTCTCATGCTTTCCATGATTCCTTTTAAAACTTGTTGTAAAGTGAGGGTACGCCTTTACTTAAGCCATGTACTATTTCTCTTAAATCAATCAATGATATTTTTTGCTTTTCTTTTGTATCTCTATTTTATTAAATAGATTTCTTATTTTAGAAAATTTTTGACAATTGTCAAAGTAATTGATAATAGGAGTTTACATTTGTTGGAAGTCAATGTTCCCACAACACCTGATAGTGTGCTTCAAATTAAACACATTTTAATTTATGCATCAAGGTTGCTTCTCAGGGTCTCTGCCACTCTTGGTCTACCAAAATTGATCCCACAGTCATTTCTTGAGGCAATGCCAGAGTGTTATTTCCTTTAAGTGAAGCCAAGCCTGTCACTTCCTTATGGTGAAGCTATGCCCATGCAAATAATCATGCTCTCATCGAGAAGATCTACTCTACATCGAAGATTTTTTACAGTCATACTCGTAACATCTAAGAGTGTTTACAAGTTAAAAAGAAAGAAGATAATATAATTTAAACTCATAACAAAATCCTCTCAAGTTGGAGATAAAGGCATTAAAGATTTGATATGAAATTAATAGTTTAAAGCACTTTTGGGGTTAGAAGGTTGTGGGAGGAAGATTCTTACTCTAATAATATGAAAACCTAATTCTTTCACTGAGCAAAAAATTGCTAAACTTTTATCCAATCGTTGGAATAATAATTAGCTATTTGGGAATTACCTATGGCTATCTCTACCGAGTTTGGTCATCCGAACTTTAAGGTTCAGTCATCCAATCAACTCTAATGATTGAAAGTTAAACTAGCTGTTACACTGATGTCATTAGTTTGGACACTCGAACATCATAGGTTTGGACGTTCAACCAATACACCAGGCGTCCAAACTCTGAATATAGAAAGTTTAGAAGTTACAGCTTCCAAATCATCATACATCCAATCTTAAGGTTTGAGCATTTGAATTTGTCAATAATTTCAGAGTTTTTTCTAATAAATTTGGGCCTCTGATCTTGCAGGTTCAGAAGTTTGAAGTTAACAGAAAAAAATCTACTAGTTTACTGTAGCTTTGATTCTATGTTCGACATCTTCTTAAATTAACCTTGGATAAATAATGAGCCAGTGAAGCCATTCTGAAATAAGTTTTATTATTAAACAAAAGGCTCTAAACTATTAATCTCAAGACAAATCCTTGACTTGACTAAAATAAATGAAAATCTAAGTCTAGTCACTATCAACTTGATCTCTTGAGCCTTCTTTAAACCATCTTCAATTCTTCAAGTTTCATTCATTAATCTACTATCATGCCTCATCTTCAATATTTTCTTCATTCCCATCCACACTTGAGGCTTTTGAACATGTTTGAACTTTATTCTAGACTTGACTTGGTTACAAACTACACTTGCTCAAGATATGATCAAATATAAATCTTGTTTATCACCAAAACTACAAAGAGCAATATAGTTTTCTTTAAAGTTAGGTGGGAAAAAAGTCATCACAATGCCATGCTCAGGAAGAAGACTGGAAACTTGCAAAATGAGACATTAGCAATGGTTGTAGCTAAAGCAAATATGAGTAAAGGAAGACAAAAGGAGAAACCCCAAGTGTGGTGTGACCATTGCAACAAATTCTGTCTTATACGAGAGACTTGCTTGTATCTTCACAGGAAACTAGATGATTGGAAACCCAAGAATAGCAAGAAAATAGGTCACCCTCAACCCATTGCCAATAAAGCTGAGAAAATCCCATTCACCAAGGAGCAGGTGGGTCATCTTTTGAAGTTGCTGAAATCCAATTGCTCCTCTGGTAGTATTCCTAGTGTGTCACATGCTCAAGCAGGTAGTGATTTTTTTTCCCTATCCTGCATTTCAAACTCTGCCCCTTAGATCATAGATTCAGGGGGAATCCAACCATATGACTTGCTCCTCTTAGTTATTTCACACCTATTGTCCTTTTCCTATTAATGAAAAATTTAGAATTATTGATGGATTTTTTTCACCAATTGTTGGAAAAGGCTCAATTAGAATTTTTGAAAACATTGATCATCAATCAATTCTTCATGTTCCAAACCTTGCATGTAATCTATTATCTATTAGCAAATTATCCAAAAATTCCAACCATTATGTTGCTTAGTTCCCCTTGCGCTGGACCATGTGGCGTTTGACTCAAATCAACTCAATCTTTGGCGGGGGTTGATGGCATTGTCCAATAGGACGTGGAAGAAAATGGGAGAGTTTCAAAGTATTTTCAATAGTTTTGAGCATCGACAATAACTTTGTGATTTGAAATATTTTCGTTAGTCAATAAGACATTGGCAATTACTTCATTGATCTTGAAGTATTTCTATAGTCAATGAGGCATAGGCGATAACTACTTTAATTTTTTAAAGTATTTCCATAGCCAATAAGGTATAGGCAATAACTTTTTTATTTTTAAAGTATTTTCATAGCCGATAAGGTGTAGGAGATAACTTCATTTGGTTTGGTAGCATTATTAACGGCTTATGGAGTTGGGTATAGTTTCAAAAATTGCATTATCAACTACTTTTAGAATTAACTAAGTTGAAAGGGCATATTGCCAACTACTTTTGGGGTTGGCTAGCTTGAAGAGTATGCCACCAACTACTTTTGGGATTGGCTTGCTTGAAAAGGCACATGTTAACTACTTATGGGATTGACTAGCTTGAAAAGATGTCTGTCAACTACTTCTGGGGTTGACTAATTTGAAGTATGACCAACAGCTTTGAGCATATTATTAATTGGCTTCATTGATTTGGTCGTATCACCAATGGTTTATGGGGTTAGGTATAGCTTTAAAGTATGGCCAACAACTTGGAGTGTGTTGGTGATTAACTTCTTTGATTTGGTAATGTCACCAACAACTTATGGAGTTGGGTATAGCTTAGAAGTATAGCAGATAGCTTTGAGTGTATTGGCGATGATCTTCTTTTAAACAAGGTATTCTGGCTGATTGATTAAGCGAGTTTAAGTCTACCTTAGTTTGGTTAGATTTGAAGTGTTATCAATATTATTGGGTTAGCTTAGCTTGAAAGACGCATCATCAATGGCTTCTAAGGTTGATTAGCTCTGAAGTGTGACCAATGGCTTTGAGTGGGTTGACAATTAACTTTTTTTAGTTTGATAGCATCACCAATGGCTTAGGAGTTGAGTATAGCTTTGAAGTATTGCTAAGGGCTTTTGTACCACACCCAACAAGACTCAGTTTAACCTTATTTAGTTTTATTCAAACTAATTTTGGTTCAGGTCAGGATGGTAACATCATCCTTCTTTCATAGCTTGGGAGTATTGTCGAAGGTTCAGCACACCCAGAAAGACTTACTTTGAGCTTATTTAGTTTTGTTGGGACTAATATGGATCAAGTCTAATTTTAGTTTCATTTAGCTTGAGTCTAGTTTGATCTTGTGTTAGACCTTTATGAAGTTTGGTCCTACATCTTGATGGACTTCAGTTCAAGTCAATTGAGTTTAACTTGGTTTTGGTTTAGGCTAAACCTGGCTTGATTCTAATTTGACTTTGCGTTTGTCCTTTTAGTTTAGACTTGATTTAACCCAATTAGGGTTTGATTTGAACTTAATTCAATTTAGATTGAATTTGATTTGAACTCAACTTGATTTTGAATTAATTTAAATTAACTCAATAGCAATTTTTGGAATCCAGCTTAATTTGGATTTTAGTTCATTTGTTTGATCATTTTAAGTCCATTTGAGCCAATTTGGCCTTTGTCTATTTGTTATAATTGAGTTACTTCACATTAATTAATTTGATTTGAGGGTCCATGACCATTTATGATGATTTTAGATAGACCCATAACTTGTCTTTAAATGTACAAACTCGAAGGTTGGTTTAGTTCGTGAGATAAAAAATTGACTTAGTATGAGTCTGAGGGCTGACTGGGTGCAAGTCTGAAGACTAGCTTGCATGTGAGCCCAAATACTGGTAGAAGTATGAGCTCGAAGGCTAGCTAAGTGTGAGCCCAAAGGTTAGCCTGTGTGAGCCTGAAAGCTATCTAAGTACAAGCTTGAAGGCTCGTTAAGATGTGAGCCCAAAAGTGGTTGGATGCAAGCCCAAAAGCTATCTAAGTGTGAGCCAGAAGGTTAGCTTGGATACAAGTCTGAAGTTTGGCTTGGATGTGAGCCTGAAGGTTGGGTGCAAGCCTAAAGGTTAGCTAAGTACAAGCCCAAAGGTTGGCTTGGATGCAAGCTCGAAGGATATTGGTTTGTGGTGATGGAGATTTGTTTTCTTCAAGAGGTTGCAAGTGGTTGCGAGTAGTGTCGAAGATCCACCATCTTTGAGTGGAGCTGCGGGTGGCTTCAATGATGTCAAGAGTCCATCATCTTCAAGAGAGCCACGGATGGCCACAGTGTTAGAAACTCTTCTTTTTTTCATTATGTTTGCCGAAATTTCCTTTTATTCATGTTTTTTCTTTTTTCCTTCTTGTTCTATTGCAAGCTTAAAACCCTTCTCCTTTTTTCTTTTTTCGCCAAATTTTATTTTTGGCTGTACAATTATTTTTTAATATTTTCCCTATTTTTCAGGCTTTGCCAGCCCCCCCCCCCCCCCCCCCCCCCCCCCCCCCCCCCCCCCCCCTCCTCTCTTCTCCCTCCTCTCTCTCCTCGCCCTTGCCCCCCTATTCTCTTCACATGATATCACTGGGCTCGAGTAGCCTGGTCTCCTTTTCAGCTTGATCCAACCAGATTTGGCCTCTCTCCTCCCAACGAAGGGACACATTTGCCCCTCATCTCATGGCCAGATCTAGTTGGCTTCAATAACTGACAGTGAGCTCCCCGACCATATAGCTTGTCATGGGGAGGAAGGTGACAGAGGTGGTGCATGGGCGTCTTGCCGATGGCTAAGCGGGGGCTGCAAGGAAGGGCTGGAGGTGGTTTGTGGGTGGGTGGTAGAGGTGATGGCCGGTAGCTTGAGGTAGCTGTGGGGAGGGCTAGAGGTGGGTGAGGGGGTCTAGAGGCTTGTAGAGGTGAACTCGGGTAGAGCTCGTGGAGACGAAGGAGTGGGCAGCAATGGACCACCACTCGGAGTGTGGTGGTGCTTAAGGGCAGTGAAGGACTACCACATGGATGGAGGTGGTCTCATGGAAGCTCTAGGTTGTAGGGTCTCCAGAAAGGGCAGCGAGGCATTGGCCCAGGGAGACTTGTAGAGTGCAAAAGAAGAAGGAGAAGAAGCAACAGAAAAGAAAAGAGAAGAAATGAAGCTAGACAAGTGAAAACTTACCAGACATTTTCCTTTCCTTGTATTCAATTTCCAATATTGTTGTGGTTCTCTCCCTTCTCATGTTCTCTTCCTCTGATCTCTATTTTTTTAGGTCAACAGGTCTATATAGGGCTTGAAAAGATAGAGTCGGCCTAGAATGAATCTTGTTTAAATTTAGATCAAGAATCTTATTTGTTTACTGTGGATGAATTTTGTTTGGATTGGATAGTTATGGATGGGTTTGTTTGAAATTGGATAAGCTTATAGATGGATATGGATAAATTTATTTGATGTAGATGACAAAATTTTAAAATTGTACTTATCTGGGATAATAAAATTATAGAGGGACGATTTGCAAAAATTAAAATAAATTATAATTTTATAATTTTTGGAGTTTTTTGCAAAAAATATTTGTTTATAAAATTTTCAAACTCTTAGGGTCCTTTTTGAACAAAATTTGGACTTATTTGTAAATAAAAATTTTTGAGATATTTATTTATAAAAAATTTTAAATTCTAGGGGTTTATTTGTAAATATAAAATTTTGCAGGTATTTGTTCACAAATCTTGGATTTCATAAAGATCAAATTATAATTATCGATCTTTTGAAGGGTTTATTTGCAAATCCTAAATTTTGCGAGATTGTTTTGTAATTTTTGGATTTTATGGGATTTTTCTATAAAATTTTTATTTGAGGGACCTATTTCTAAGAAAAATCTAATTAATGACCCATTTATGAAGATTTATTCAATCTAGGGCCCTACATGCAAAGTTCTTGTATTTTATTATTTTGGCCCAAGTTTTAAATGAATTTTGGACCTAATTCTGGTCCAAAAATCCAATCTAATCTAATTAGCCCATTTGGATTAGGCCATCATTGGGCCCAAATTTTCTAACAATTTAAATCCAAATTGAGCTCAATTTTTGGTCAACGTTGAACGGGATTTAAGTCTGACTAAGACCCATATTTAAACTATAATTTAATAACATACAAGTCTCTATTTTAATCATATTTTAATCAAATTTGATTGTGGTGAAAATTATCTCAAACAAATTGCCCCTTCGTAGCCTCTTCTCAAGTTCTGATGAGAGGAGAGGGTGTAAATAATTTTCAAGTATTTGCCTCTACATCAATATTTTAGGAGTTGACTCTATATGGGTTTGAATTACTATAGGAGAGTGGGCTTAATTTGGTACAAGAAGTGGACTTGAGTTATCACGTAAAAATGGGCTTAATTTGCCACAAAAAGTGGATTTAGTTTGTTACGTGAAAGGAAACTTAAGTTACCACATAAAAGTGGACTTAAGTTGTCATAAGAAGTGAACTTAGGTTGTCACGTGAATGTAGACTTGGTTTGTCACATGAAAATAGACTAAAGTTGCCATGTGAAAATAGACTTAAGTTATCACATGAAAGTGGACTAATGTGTCATGTAAATGCCAGCCAGTAGCCATGCAAGATGGATGGAGTTTTATCTCCATATTTTGTCTCAAGAAACATTGAATGCAAATTTGACTGAGCATTCCCTTTTGATAAAGTCACATATTCCATTATAAACAAAATATAAATACTTTTGGTTGTTATTATTAGTGCCCTTAGGGCTTAGACATAGAACCTTTTGAGAAATCAGCTGTTAATTGGTGGCATAGGTTTTTTTCCTTTATTATCAATTAATTGGTAGGATCTCCCTTCAAATATCCTTTCAACAGCATGAGGGCCTTCCTAATTAAGCTCAAACTTGCCTTTATTATTTTAGTTTGGGATTATGGGTTTTCTTAGAACTAAAATGATTTCTCCCTTCTGGAATGACCTAAGCCAAGATCATTTGTGTTTAATATATTTCCAAGTTTTGTTGTGCTGCAAGCATTGTCTCATCTAAAGAGTCTAACTTATCAAGACGAAGACAAACATTATCTTCTCTTGTGATTTCTTCTTGCAATGACTTCTTAGAGAGGGATTTGCACTTCCATTGGCAAGACTGCCTTAGTCCCGAATACCAATGCATATGGCATTGATCGGGCAGGTGTTCCATATGTGGTGCAATAGGCCTATAGTACTTCAGCAAGATTTTGATGCTAGTCTTTCTTATTTCTAGCAATAACTTTCTTCGGGATCTTGGAAAAGGTCTTGTTGAATGTCTCAGCAAGCCCATTGGCTCTAGCATTATAAATGAAAAAATATCTACAATCTATCTTATGATAATAAATGAATCGTCCCACCTTGAAGCATCTAAGGATGGTCCATTATCAAAAATGACCCTTCGAGGAAAACAAAACTAGTATAAAATATTTTCTTGAAAGAAGTGGATAACAGTATTCGCTTTTGCCTCTTTCAATGGAATCACTTTAGCCCACTGAGAGAAATAATTGATTGTTACTACTATGAAGCGATGACCTCTAGAATACTATTGGATGTAAAGGATTTGGGTGTTGATGGATGAAGTCACCATGAGTTTGGCATAGGTGACATCATATCATGTATTTGATGTAATTTCTTACCATCATGGGCCAGTGGTAGCATATACACTTAATCTCCATCCTTATTTTTAGGTCTAATTGATGAGCCCGACAAACTCTAGAATGTACTTTATACATAACTTCTTTAGCCTCTTTGTCTGAGAGACAATGAAGAAGTAGTTGATCGAAGGACTTTCTATAAAAAGTGTCATTGATAAGCAGAAAGCACATAACTCTCTTTCTGAGTTATGTCCGTGCGGATTTATCTTCTAAGATTTCTCCACTTTTGAGATAGTTGGTGAATGGTATTCTCCAATCTGTTGTCTTTTTTATTAGTTTATATTTAGTCCTCCTGTGCTTGATGCTAAAGACTGAGCTCATCACTTATCTACTACGGACTGTGATTAGAATTTCTCCTTGATTAGTGTTAGCCAGTGTCTTAGCTAGTTTGGCTAAAGAGTCAGCTTCTTGGACTTGGCTAATAAGTAGTTGCAAATCACCAAAAATATATAGGTGTAATATTTTCACATTAAAGGTCATTTTCAGTCCTGTAATTAGGGTCTCATATTCAGCTTCATTATTTGTGTATGATTTTGAGAGAAAATAAGAGTATCATAAAATGCCCCCATTCGGAGTGAATAAACAAGTCCAATACCTATTTTAATTTGCAAAAGCTTTGGTTTGATTCTTGACTTGATGGATGATGCTCCATCAAAGTATAGCTTTCAATAAGCTTCTCCTTCTTCAACCAAAAGGATTCCTTCATTACGGAGCCCATAACTTAGAAGAGAATCATTCAGTACTAGATGAGCTGTGAGAAAATCGACGAGGGCTTACCCTTTGACCGTATTTTGGGGAGTAAACTCAATATCATATTCTATGAGAATTAAAAGCCTATTTTGCTAGCCTCCTAGTGGGTACAGCCTAGTCATTAGGTACTTTATGGAATCGATTTTTGATATTAAAATGACTTGATGAGAAAGAAAATAATACATCAACTTCTTAACCATGAATATGTGTGCCAGACAATGCTTTTGAATGGGAGAGTAGTTGTTTCTGCCCCCACTAGCATTCTACTCAGATAGCATAGTGTCTTTTCTTTACCCTCTTCATTATTCTGTGCAAGAAGTACCCTCAGGGATCCTTCCATTATTGCCATATAGAGGGTTAAGGGCTTATCAAGTAAAGGTACTGTCAGGACTAGTGGTTTTAGGAGATACGACTTAATCTCTTCAAAGGTCTATTGGCAGTCTTGATCCCAAATGAATGGAGTTTTCTTCATCAACTTGAAAAAAGGTTTATATTTTTTAGAGATATTTGAAATGAATCTTCTTGTGTATGTGAGTCAACCTTAGAATGACCAAATTGCTTTAGATTGCTGGGTAGTAGCATATCCAAAATAGCTTTGACCTTATATGGATCAATTTCAATCCCTTGATGTTTGACAATAAAGCCGAGGAATTTTCCCATTGATATCCCAAAAGCACACTTCATAGGATTCATCTTTGAGTTATATTTCTTAAGACAGTTGAATACCACTCTTAGGTCTTAAATGCACTTATTTTTGGTCTTAGTTTTAACCACTAAGTCATCCACATAACATTACATCAACTGGTTTATAAGATTATCAAAGATTTGAGTTATGACCCTTTGATAAGTGGCACTTGCATTCTTGAGCCCAAAGGGCATCACCTTATAGCAATAAATACCAATTGGCATCCTGAATGCTATATGTTCCTCATCATCAGGATGCATCTTGATTTAGTTATATACTAAAAATCATCCACAAAAGAGAATATTTCGAAGTTGACTATGTTTGTCAATCATGATTTCCATTATTGATAATGAAAAATTATCTTTTGGACATGATTTATTGAAATCCCTATAGTCCACATAAATGCAAAATTGGCCATTCTTTTTCTTGATTGGCCTGATGCTTGCCACCTAATCTGCATATTTTTCCTCTCTAATGAAGTATGCTTTAATTAGTTTCTTTATTTCTTTTACTACCTTTTATTCTAGGTCAAGTTTCATTTTCCTAGGTGCTTATTTGATAGGTAGAAGCTCAGGATTAATGGCTTGTTTGTAGACTACAACTTCAGGATCTAGCTCAGGCATCTCATTATAACTCTATGTGAAGCAGTTAATGTACTCTTGGAGTAATGCATTGAGTTGGGTTTGGCTGTTCTCTAAAAGTTGAGTTTGGCTTTTCTCTAAAAGTTGAGTGAAGATAAAAGTCAGATTGGGTTCTTCTCTAAGCCTAGGTTAATCTCCATCAGTTCATCGATTATGGCTTGCCCCCATCTTCAAGTTCTAGTGGAGTTTCTTTTGATTTGAGGATTATTTTTTCACCAAGTAATTTATCATATCACATGAGGTTTGGCGAAGGTTTGTCTAAAAGCATCTCACTACATCATGCCCCCTTTTTTTTTATTCTGATAAAATTTCATTGAAGATGTCACCTTCTTATGATGTCTAAAAAGTTGTGACCACCTTGGTGCGTGTTTCAAGAAGTATTGATACTATTTGATCATCTGGAATATTGGAGAGAGGTTCAATGGTGACTACGAGACATGTGTAGGCATTTGGAGTAATAAAGCCTAATCGTTTAGTGTTCTTGTTTCCTCTTTCAGGGATGTAAGCACGTCCTTGAAGTGGATCCCATGGATTCTTGAAGAAATGACTCTCTCTCTCTATCTCTCTCTCTCTTTATTTATGGACATCCACAGCTAGATTTGCTAATTATCTGATGAAGCTGGTCTAAAAAATATTTAAGCATGACTACCAATCGATGGTCATCATCATCCACTAGATCTTTAGTCCCTAGGATTTCATGTATGCTTGGGGTACAAGGGATTGTCTTATAAAATAGTTTTTTTTTCTCTTCTCCTTTGTGCCATGGAGGAATGTAGAAAGTCATTAATTCTTTCATGATATTGATGCTTAGCTCATCTAATAGCTTAAATAAGCCTTTTGAAACTTTAGTAATAAGGAAAGTATTTTTCATTTGACCTCTGTCGTCATCTTCATCAAAAGTATAACTACCTAGGTAGACTTGCAGGCTTCTTCATTTGAAGAGGCTAAGTCAGAATTGCTTCCTAGGTGAGGAGGGACAAAGATCAAGCTAGCGATCTTTTGCTTTACTTGACTAATGGAAGTAGACCTCCTATTAGTGTTGGATCTCTAATAGTATTTTGCATCATCATAATACATCTCATGAACATCAAAAGGGTGTACATATTTGTCAATTTGGTACTCTTTACTATCCTCGAAGTATTTGAAGCATTGGTATAGGGTAGATGGTACTATTTTATTTTCATGTAGCCACGGCCTCCCTAGTAACTTTTTGTATGACACATCAATATCGATCACATAAAACTTGGCATCAGTCATCAACTCACTTACTTTTAGAGGGATAGTTATAGCACCCAAAGCTCTTTGGCTATTCTGATTAAACCCTTGAATGGTTATAATCTCAAATAGTAGGTGACACACATCCAAAGTTAGAGCTTTTAGAGTTTGGAGAGTCATCAAATTAATTGAAGAACTTGGGTTAATAAAGATGTGATTAATCTTGATCCCATCGCTATTTCCTATAACATACAATGATTTGTTATGGTTTGTTGTTTCATGTAGTTGATCATTATTTGCGAAGGTGATGGCAAGAGTTTGGCATGCACACAAGGAGTCCTTTATCTTCTTTTCAGCAAAGTATGCTTGGTAGTTGGGCGAATTCTATAAAATGTTCACTAGTATATCCCTAAGTTCTTGTGATATCATCAAGACATCAAATACACTCAGCATAGTAAGGATCTTCTTAAGGTGGGATGCTATGTTGTATTGCACCTTTTTAGGTGTAGGTTTAGCTTGTGAGGGCTCAATGCCCTCATTTATCTAAATTTTCTTTTTCTTATCCTTAGGGGTATTCTTGGCCCTAGGAATTGGAGCTTGTCTTGAAGGTAGGACCTTTTCATCTATTAGTTGTACTTGGTTTGCTCTCCTCAGTTGAAATCTAGCATCATGAGACCAATAAGATTCATCTTTGGAATCACTTACGAGGCTAATCATGCGACAAAAAGTAGAGGACTCTTGCCCCCAATTAGTAGTTTTCTAAATGTCCTTAGAGGACACGACTGATTGATAATCATCTCATTTAAAATTAGAATTAGGCACGTGTTTCCTTATAGAGAGGTCTTCAGAAACTCTTTAGATAGACCCTTCAATTTCATTTGCTGGCATAACCTTCTTTAGGCCTTTATATTTAGGATGTTTCTTCCATGGATGTCTAAATTGGTTTGACTATGGATATTTATATTGACTCGATGCAAGGGTGGAATGAGCTTTAGCATTAGCCCACTTGATCCTTTCCCAAAATGCCTACTTCTTCCTTTAGTGCTTATTAGTGTAGGGCCTTTAAAGTGGTCATAAAGTTACTCAGAGTTAGATATGTCATCATATTCATTATCCATGCCTTATATACATAATTCCTCTAAAGTTAGCAAAGCACTTCCTTCCACAGGCTCTAGGGTTGGGACTTAACCAAACTTATTGGGTTGAGCATTTATTGCTAGATTGCCTAATGGTGCCTAGGATAGTAGCTCACCAACGTTCACCTCAAACGTATGGATCACCATGTAATAAGAGGTTATAGACTTAAATAACTCTATTCGATAGTGTCTAGCTTTCTTGACCCATCTCTAGAGTAAGTAGAATGAATGGTTGTCCTAACCCCAAGAAGGGTCAGTAAGTGGTTTCTCACCACCCCTATGAGGTCTTTTGTGTAACTTTGTCTTTTCTGCTAGCACATTCTCTATCCTCTCAACTTTCTCACAGAGCATGGTGATCATATTTATCACACTTTTCATGTGGATAGTCATAGCTTGACGTGTTTATTCAACATTTGCATTGTCCCCGGACAAATCTTATATTAGTTGTAGCTAGCTCTTTTATAGTATATAGCTATAGTTTAAGCATGCCATAGTTGTGCTCACGGGTGAATCACTCTCTAAAATAGTCATCTCGAGAGCAACTATTAGGGAGACCTATGGGATCTCTTATTTCATCAGTATCATCCCCAATGAATTTATCCTCTTCTTGCCTTGCATCCTAAATTTTCTCATTACTGAAGTGATGGGGTGAGGATCAACTTGATTGTAAACCTTTGATGATAAATATAGCGGAGCATATTGCCACTGGAAGTTCATTCTCTATTAAAACTTTGAGTTTATTAGGGAAGAATTTCTCAAGAGTTATTGGCTTCTTTCTTTCTAAACATATTCATCTAGAGCATCGATGTATTCATAGATGATTGATTTCTTGACATCATATTCATCCGACTGAACCAACTTCTTCTTCTTGCTTCCATTCTTTCTTTTCTTGAAGCTTTGAGCAGGTAAGGTAATTTGTTCTGATAAGGTTTTCTTCATCACCATCCCAAACTCTCTAGGATTTCTAGTCATCTTCTTCATCAATTTCTTAAGCCTTTTAGAAATGTAGACATTCCATATGTGCCTTTGTTACGAGGTACATTGTGCTTCTTCTCTGAAGAGAATTTCAGCAAGTGATTCATGATCCTCAAACATAGTAATATGATTAATGTGTTTGATAGGCATTTCTAATAGGGCTACCTTTGAGAAAGTTAGCTTGCCTTCTTGGTATTACTTCTCAACTCAATCCTTGAAGACATAGCAGTCTTCAATGGTATGTATTAAGTCTATGGTTAGGACAATAGTTTAAGTGATCTATTTTGTTGACCTTGCCTGGTCTTTTGGATTCTAGCAATTAGAGGCCTAACATCAGGGCATCCTGAAGGATTTTACTTACTCTTTCTCTTTTGAAAGAATATTTCTTTCTAAGCCTTTGTTGGAGATCATTAGATCATTCTACTTCTCTATCTCCTCCAATAGTTGATGATTTCTGAGAATTACCCTCGTTTGTGGTGGGATTTGGATGTTTTTTTTACTCAGTTGCTATGAATGTAGCCCTCACATTTTTTGAAGACTCTCTATACTTTATCTTATCCTTTTCTAGTCTGAAGCTTTGTGAACTAGATAAGGTTGGTGGACCAATTCTTTCTAGCTTCTTGACTTGCATGATAAGGTCTTGGAAGGTATGGATAGAAGAGGCACTCAAATAGGGCACCATCCATTTTCCCCTTATATTGCCAAGGACTAAGTTTACTATCTCAAATTAGCTCATAGGTTGTTCACACTTAATGCTGAGATTTCTCCACCATGTGACATAATCCAAAATTATCTCATTATCATATTTCAGTGTCGAGATAAGGTTATAATGATCACTTTATGTTGACTCCTTTGAACCTGATTCAGAAGGCCTCTTTCATTTATACCCAAGTTTGCATAGATTTCGCTTACAGACTAGCATACTACTCAAATACTACTCTTGTTAAGCTTGCTAAAAATTAGATGAGTAACAATGAGAGGTTATTACTTGAATCTTCACACTAAGTGATAAAGTGAGCTATGTGTTGTTTAGGATTGCCCAAGACATTAAACGATTTGAAACTAGGTACTATATAGCCTTTGGGATATGGTACTTGTTTGTGATGGTTAGGGTATGGTTTGTCAACATCATTTACCCTACCTGTCTCACTTTCTTATCTCAATTGTGTAGCTAGTATTCGTTGTACCTATTATTGTATGTATGCTGAAAGTTTTATGTTGTCAGAGATCCCTAAAATTAGAGGTTGGGTATCCCTTACTGAAGGAGGTGGTAGTGAAGGGCTTACATTTTCGTGGATCTCATCTATAGGAGATGCACCTTCTGCCACCTCTGCTACTTGAGATGGTTGTTAAGATTATTCTAACTTATCGAGCTTCTAGCTCATTTGTAGCATTATCTCCATCAACTCCATGACCTTCTTTTGGACTTTATCTTTCTCTTTACTTTGTTGTCTCAATTATTCTTGCAGTACTTCTATGGTCAGTTCTTAATTAGAGCTTTTAGTTATGACCAAGGCTTCTATCAAAACATAATGGTCTATGTCTTAAGAATCAAATCTAAGCTCTGGATTGAGGCTAACCTCTCCCATCAATTGAATCGTCTCATTCAAGAGTCTACTTATGGAGTGGATCCTCACACCCTCTCTTTAGCATGATAGCAAGGATTAATTCACAAGAGCCCTCTCCTCTTGGATTTTTTTTTTTAATAAACCTCACTCAGATAGCCTTCTTTCAACATTTGGCTGGCTGGAGTGTAGCTCGCGGTCCCTCCCAAAGTCATGGTGAAAAAGGACTCTAACAATGTGGGTGATCTCCTTTGGTGAGCCCTCATGCTGGATTGCAACTTTATGGTGACCCTTGTATTTTTATTTAGTAATTCACCCTTTTGCCATAGTTTTAAAGCAAGACTATGTCCCCTATGATTTGCTCTTACCATTCTCTAAATTACATAATAGAGCAAAAAAAGTTGGAGGTAGGGATGGTGATGACCGACTTTGCCTGAGGAGTAGGCTTTCTAAGTCGGTTGAAGATTCCAATAGATTTTTCTTTACTTGTGATAGTCAAGATGAGCTCTTCTTCATCAATGTCTATGTCTGAATTTGCTTTTGATTCCGCATGTGAAGAGTTAGGTAAAGATGATTGAAGACTAAGCTTCACTTAGGTCCTAGCCTTTAGAAGACTGATATCCTTTTTGGTTGAGGTTTGCCTTCTAGTTTACATCCAAACAACCCTTCTTATTAGCGATGATGACATTGGGCCTCCTTCCCTTTGATAGAAGGCAAGAAATAGGCTGGTTTTGCATGTTGGCCATTTCAGCTAGTGCAGTAGTAGGTTCCTTCTTGAACTGGACAACCTCAAAAATGGTCTTGAACTTGATCTGAACTTCAACTACTTTTGTAGCAAGCATTGACTAAGGTAACTGCATAACTGAACCTAGCCCCAAGATGATGGTGTATCTTAGGGTGGAGATGTTCTTTATTGTTGTTATTTGATTCTTTCATCTGCAAAGATGAACAAATTTGATCGGTCTTCAATCATAATTCTACTTTATTAGTGTCTCTATCATATTAACTAGGTTTCTGCATTTAGAGAAGAAGCAAAGTCCTACTAGGCATGCTAGAAGTTATGGGATCAAAATTGATCACCCAAGATAGAGGAGACCCCAAAGAGCAAGCTCAAATCACAAATCAAAGTTTATTTTAATTTAAATGTGCTCTCAGGTATTATGGGAGCATGACTTCCAATAAGAGTAAGTCCTTATTGTTAATTATCTTGACGATCGTTAGGAACCTCCTAAAGCAAGAAACCTAGTTAATATAATAGAGACACAAAAGAGAGAAAAGAAAAAGGCATTGTTTGATTAATTTTAAAGAAAGATGATATTGTCTTAAGGAAAGGCATACCCTCACTTCACAATTAATTTCAACATAAAATTATAGAAAAAAAAAAGAAATAAAAAAAAGAAAGAGAAAGAGTGGAGAAAAAGCTTTGATGTATGCTATTGCCCTACTCCCCCTGCACTAGACCACGTGGCATCCGACCTGAATCGACTTGGTCTTTAGCAAGTATTGATGGCATCGTCCGATGGGACATGGAAGGAAATGGAAGAGATTTGAAGTATTTCCAATAGCTTTGTGCATTAACAATAACTTCATGATTTGAAGTGTTTTTGTTAGCCAATAAGGCATTGATGATATATCTGTTGACTTTGAAGTATTTTCATAGCTAATAAGGCATAAGTAATAACTTCTTTGATCTTTTAAAGTGTTTCCAAAGATGACAAGGTGTAGGCAATAACTTCTTTGATTTTTAAAGTGTTTCTATAGCCAACAAGACATAGGCAATAACTTTAGTTGATTTGGTAGTGTCACCAATGGCTTATCTGGTTGGGTATAGCTTTGAAAATCACATCATCAACTACTTTTGGGGTTGACTAGCTTGAAAGGGCATTTACCAACTACTTTTGGGGTTGGCTAGCTTGAAGAGCATATCACCAAGGCTCGTTGTTAACTGCTTCTTAGGTTGACTAGCTTGAAAGGGAGCACCATCAACTGCTTCAAGGGTTGACTAGTTTGAAGTGCGGCCAACAACTTTGAGAGTATTATTGGTTGACTTTATTAATTTGGTAGCATCACCAATGGCTTCTGAAATTGGGTATATATTTGAAGTGTGATCAATAGTTTGGAGCGTGTTGGCGATTAACTTCTTTGGTATAGTAGCATTACCAATGGCTTATGGAGTTGAGTATAGTTTTGAAGTGTGGTCAATAATTTTGAGTGTGCTAGTGATTAACTTCTTTTGAATAAGGCATTATGGCTAACTGATTAAGTGAGTTTAAGCCTACTTTAGTTTAGTTTGATTTAAAACATTGATAATGCCTTTGGATTGTCTTAGCTTGGAAGACGTGTCTTTAATGACTTTTGGAGTTGACTAGCTTTGAAGTGTGATCAATGGCTTTATGTAGGTTAGTAATTAACTTCTTTGGTTTGATAACATCACCAACAACTTAGGGGTTGGATATAACTTTGAAGTACTGCTATGGGCTTTGGTAGTACACCCAGCAAGACTCAGTTTAACCTTATTTAGTTCTATTTGAACTAATTCTAGTTCAAATCAAGATGGTAACATCACTCTCTGTTCATAGCGTGGAGTATTGTCAAAGGTTCAACACACCTAGCAAGACTCAGTTTGACCTTATTTAGTTCCTTCGAGACTAATATGGTTCTAGTCTAAGTTCGGTTTCATTTAACTTGAGTTCAATTCAACCTTGTGCTAGACCTTTATCTAATCTAGATCTACATCTTAATGGACTTTAGTTTAAGTTCAAGTCAATTGAGTTCAACTTGGCTTTAGATCAAGCTCAACCTAACTTGATTTTGGTTTAACTTTGAGTTTTTCCTCTTAGTTTGGACTTGATTTAACCCAATTAGGGTTTAATTTGAGTGTAGTTTAATCTAAATTGGATTTGATTTGAATTCAACTTAATTTTGAACTAATTTAGATTAACTCAATTTGGATTTTTGGAGTCCAGCTTAATTTAGATTTTAGTTTATTTGTTTCATCAATTTAAGTCCATTTAAGCCAACTTGGCCTTTGTCCATTTGTTATGATTGAGTTACTTCATATTAATTAATTTGATTTGAGGGTGGCTCCTTTGTTGTTTACAATGATTTTAGACTAACCATAGCTCGGCTTTAAATGTGAGAACCTAAAGGATAGCTTAGTTTGTGAGCTTGAAAGCTACCTTAATGCGAGCTTGAGGGCTGATTGGGTGAGAGTCCAAAGATTAGCTTAAATGCAAGCTCGAAAGATGGCTGAAGTACGAGGCCAAAGGTTAGCTAAGTGCAAACTTGAAGGTTGGCTAAGACACAAGCATGAAGGCTGGTTGGCTAAGACACAAGCATGAAGGCTGGTTGAGTGTGAGCCCAAAGGTTGGCTAGGTGTGAGCTTGAAGGTTTTCTAAGATGTGAGACCGAAGGTTAGTTGGGTATAAGCCCAAAGACTAATTAAGTGTGAGCCTGAATGCTGGCTTGGATGCAAATGTGAAGGTTAGCTAAGTGCAAGCTCAAATGCTAGCTTGGGTGTGAGTCTAAAGGGTAGCTGATGCGAGGCCGAAGACTGGCTTGAATGTGAGCTCGAAGGCCGGTTAAGTGTGAGCCCGAAGGTTGGCTGAGTGCGAGCCCGAAGGCTAGATAGGTATGTAAGATCCCGAAAGCTAGCTTAGGTGTGAGCCTAAAGGTTGACTTAGTGAGAGTCTAAAGGCTAGTTGGGTACAAGTCTAAAGGCTGGCTGAGTGTGAGCCTGAAGACTAGCTGAAGTATAAGCTTGAAAGCTAGCTAATTGGGCCAAAAGGTTGGCTGGGTGTGAGCTCAGAGGTTGGCTAAGTGTGAGCCTAAATGTTGGCAAAGATACAAGCTTGAAGGTTGGCTGAGTGCAAGTCTAATGGCTATTTGAGTGTGAGCCTGAAAGCTGGCTGGGTGAGAACTCAAAGGTTGGTTTTGATGCGAACTAAAGGCTAACTAAGTGCGAGCCTTTAGGCTAACTTGGATGTGAGCCCAAAGGCTGACTGAATGTGATCCCAAAGGCTAGCTTAAATGCAAGCTTGAAGGCTGGCTAAGTGCTAGCCCAAAGTCTAACTGGGTGCAAGCTTGAAGGCTGATGCAAGCCCGAAGGCTAGCTAAGTGCAAACTTGAAAGCTGGCTAGGTGCGAGCTCGAAGGTTGGCTAGGTGCAAGCTTGAAGACTAGCTAAGTGTGAGCCCAAAGGCTAGCTTGGGTGTGAGCCCAAAGGCTAGCTTGGGTGTGAGCCCAAAGGCTGGCTGAGTGTGAGCCTGAAAGCTGGTCTAGATGTAAGCCCGAAGGCTGGCTAAGTATGAGCCCAAAGGCTGGCTAGGTGTGAACCCGAAGGTTGGATGAGTGTAAGCCCAAAGACTGGTTTGGATGTAAGCCTTAAGGTTGGTTGGGTGTGAACTTGAAGGCTAGCTAAGTATAAGACTGAAGGTTGGCTTTGATGCGAGCTCAAGGGTTGGTTGGGTGCATGCCCGATAGCTAGCTAAGAAAGCTAGCCTAGAAGTGAGCCTAACAACTAGCTAAGTATGAGGCTGAAAGTTGGTTTGGACATGAGCCTAAAGGTTGGCTGAGTGCGAACCTGAAGGTTGGCTTTGATGCAAGTCTAAAGGTTGGCTAAGTGTGAGCCCAAAGACTAGCTTAGATGCGAGTTCGAAGGCTAGCTCAGTACGAGCCCAAAATTTGGCTAAGATGTGAGCCTAAAGGCTGACTAAGTGCAAGCCTGAAAGCTAGCTTGGATGCGAGCTTGAAGGTGGGCTGAGTGCAAGCTCGAACACTAATTGAGTGTGAGCCTGAAGGTTGGCTAAGTGTAAGCCTAAAGGTTGGCTAGGTGAGAACCCAAAGGCTAGCTAAGCCCGAAGGTTGGTTAAAGCAAGCTGAAAGGCTAGTTTGTGGTGATGGGGATCCACCATATTTGAGGGGCCATAAGTGGCCGCAAGGTCCGCGATCTTAAAATCGGGCCACGGGTGTGCATGGTGATGTCGAGAGTTCGCCGTCTTTGAGGGGACTGCGGATGACCGCGATGTTAGAAACTCTTCTTTTTTATTATTTTTGTGAAAATTTTCTCTTTTTTCCTATTTTTTTATTTTTTTTACACAATAAGTTTTTATTTTTTTTTATATTTTTTTTCTCTCTCTTTCTTCTTCTTCTATTTCAAGCTTAAAACCCTTCTCTTTTTTTCCTTTCGGTTGGATTTTTTTTAACCACACAATAAGTTATGTATATATATATATATAGATATATAATAAAATATATATATATATATATATATATATATATATATACACATATATATATATATAACACATATATAATATATATAGCACATATATATATATATATTATATATACACATATATAGATATATATATATATATATATATACACATATATAGATATATAATTCCTTCTTTCTTCAAGTTTTACCCCCCCCCCCCCCCCCCCCCCCCCCCCCCCCCAATTATCTTCGTGAGATATCATCGGCTCGAGCAGCCTAGTCTCCTTTTCAGTCGAATCTGACCTCTCTCCTCCTGCAGTGAGGTGGAGGGGCATATTTGCCTCTTATCTCATGGCCAGATCCACCTAGATCTGGTCAAATTTTATCTCGGTCGGCTTCAACAAGAAGCGGCAAGCTCCCTAGCCATGAATCTCATCACAAGGAAGAAGGCAATGGAGGTGGTGCATGGGCATCTCGCAAACGACTATGCGGAGGCTGCGGGGAAGGGTTGGAGGTGGCTCATGAGCGGGTGGTGGCAGCGGTGGCTAGTGGCTCCGGGCAGCTGCGAGGAGGGCCGGAGGTGAGTGAGGAGGTTGGGCGGTTTGTAGAGGTCAACTGGGGTAGAACTCGTAGAGACAAAGGAGTGGGCAGCTATGAACCACCACTTGGAGTGTAGTGGTGCTTGAGGGTGGTGAAGGACTACCATGTGGATGGTGGTGGACTCATGGAAGCTCCATGTTATAGGGTCTCCAGAAAGGGCAGTGAGGCACAAGCCTAGGGAAACTTGTAGAGTGCAAAAGAAGAAGGAGAAGAAGCAACAGAGAAGAAAAGAGAACGAACGAAGCTAGATGAGTGAAGAAAACTCATCAAACTTTTTCTTTTCCTTGTATTCAAATCTTGATCTTCCTGTTGTTCTCTCCCTTCTTGTGTTCTCTTCCTCTAATCTCTTTTTTCTCAGGTCAACAGGTTTATATAGGGCTTGAAGAGATAGAGTTGGCCTAGAATGAATATTATTCAATTTTAGATCAAGAATCTTATCTACTTACTACGGATGAGTTCTGTTTGGATTGGATAGTTGTGGATCAGTTTGTTTGAAATTGATAAGCCTGTAGATGGATATGGATAAATTTATTTGATGTAGATGACAAAATATGAAAGTTGTACTTATCCTGAATACCAAAATTATAGGAGAGCTATTTGCAATCTTTTTCAAAAAATTAGAATAAATTATAATTTTATAATTTTCAAAGGGTCTTTTGCAAAAAAGGACTTATTTATAAAATTATGAAACTTTTAGAGTCCTTTTTGAATAAAATATGAATTTATTCGTAAATAAAAATTCTTAAGGGACTTATTTGCAAAAAAGTTAAAATTCCAGGGGGCTTATTTGTAAATATAAAATTTTGGAAAGGTTTATTTGCAAACCTTGAATTTCATAAGGATTGAATTATAATTATCGATATTTTGATGGATTTATTTACAAATCCTAAATTTAACGGGACTAATTTATAATTTTAGGATTTTATTGGACTTTTCTACAAAATTCTTATTTTAGGGACCTATTTGTAAAAAAAGATCCGGCCAAGAACTCATTTATGAAGATTTATTTAATCCAGGAGTCTATCTACAAAATTCTTATATTTTACCATTTTGGTCCAAGTTTTAGATGAATTTTAGGCCCAATTTTGATCTAAAAATCCAGCCCAATTAGCCCATTTAGATTATACCTATCTTGAGCCCGAATTTTCCAATGATTTAAGTCCAAATTGAGCTCAATTTTTAGTCAAAGTCAAATGCGATTTAAATATGACTGAGATCTACATTTGAGCCATAATTTAATGGCATGTAGATCTCTTTTTTAATCATATGTTAATCAAATATAATTATAGCAAAAATCACCTCAAACAATTAGGCAATACTACTAAGGTTCAATTGAGTTCCAAATCTCTTCCAGAATGTCAACCAAAAGCATGCTAGGAATTTTGAATCTCAATTTGAAGTGATAGTCTTTGGAATTCCATCAAAATGCACAACCTCTTGAAAAGAACAACTTAGCAATGTGAACTGCATCTAAGGTCTTTTGACAAGGAATAAAATGCGCCATTTTCAAAAATCTATCCACCACAATGAGCATTGAATCTATCCCAAAATGTGTGTGAGGCAGCCCCAACACAGTCCCTTCATTACCTGACAAATAGGACACTTATAATATTTTCAACATTTCTCCTTATGTATGGTCAAAAACATCGCTCTTCCACGCTGGCCATGGTTTTATCTCTACCCAAATATCTGCTTAAACCACTGGAATGTAGCTCTCAGATTACCTCCTCTCTCAGAGAAATTCTAGGCAAATACAACTTGTTTCCCTTGAACAACTAGCCTTCTTGAATCAAATAATCACCAACATCTTACTTCTTTTGAAGTTTCTCCCACATATTACTGAAGTCTTTATCACTTTCATATAACTCCTTGATAGTCTCAAAACCAACAACTTCAACCTCCATTGTCACTAGCAAAGTTCCTCTCCTACTCAAAGCATCCACAACCCTATTAGAAGCTCCAAATTTGTACTTGATAACATAGTGAAATTTCTCTAGATAGGATGCCTTCCTAGCATGCATCTTATTGATATACCTTTGACTCTTAAAATACTTTAGAAAGCCATGATCAGAATATATAACAAGCTCTCATTGAATTATATAATGTTTTTAATACTTTAGTGTGCAAATTACTACATACAACTCCTGCTTATAAGTAGTCCATTTTTGTTGGGCTTCATTTAGCTTCTCACTATGGAAAGTAACAAATATGCCCTCTTGAGAAAGAGCGACCCCAACACTAGTCTTGCTTGCATCACATTCCAACTCAAAAACCTTCTTGAAATTAGGAAGAACTAGCATAGGAGCAATGGTGAACTTTTGTTTAATCTCTTCAAAGGTCTTCACAGCTATATTGGTCCATTTAAACTTCCCTTTCTTTAAATAATTAGTAATAGGTGCAGCTATCTCTGGGATCAATTTTGGCAGTCCAGAGAAGCGGATACCCCAAGGAGAGACTTCAAATTACAAATCAAAATTTATTTAATTTAAAGTATACTATCAAGTGTTTTGGGAACATTGACTTGCAACATATGCAAACCCCTATTGTTAATTACCCCAATAATTGTTAGAAACCTCTTAAAGTAAGAAACGTAGCTAATAAAATAGAGACACAAAAAAATAAGAAAGCATAATATTGATTGATTTGAGAAATGACACATGGCCTAAGCAAGAGCATGTTCTCACTTTGCAATAAATTTTAAAATAGAATTATGGAAAGCAAGAGGATAATGAAAAAAAAAAGAAAAAAATAAGAAATGAGAAAGGGGTTTTGGTATGTGCTATTGTCCTACTCCCACCTACTAGATCATGTGACATTCAACTTGAAGGAGTCTTGACTCAGTCTTTGGTGGATATTAATAACATGCTAACAAGTGAGGTTGACTGCCTTGCTTATGTCAATAAACTTTGTTGGAATTTGAAGGCGCATCGTCAACTACTTCTATAGTTGACTAGCTTAGAGGGTACGCCGTTAACTATTTTTAGAGTTGACTAGCTTGAAAGGTGCATCATCAAATACTTCTGGGGTTGACTAGTTTGAAGGGTCAACTACTCTTGGGGTTGACTAGCTTGAAGGGTGCATCATCAACTACTTTTGGGGTTGGCTAGGTTGAAGGGCACATTGTCAACTGCTTTTGGGGTTGACTATCTTGAAGGGTGTATTATCAACTACTGTTGGGGTTAGCTAACTGGAAAGATGTGTTGTCAATCATTTTGGGATTTACTAGCTTAAAGAGTGCATCATTAACTACTTCTAATGTTAAATATCTAGAAGGATACGTCATCAACTACTTTTGGAGTTGACTAGCTTGAGGGGTGCATCGTTAACTACTTTTGAGATTGACTAGCTTGAAGGGCGCATCGTCAATTGCTCTAGGATTGACTAGGTTGAAAAATGTGTTATCAACTGCTTCTAGAATTGACTAGCTTGAAGGATATATCATCAACCGATTCTAGGGTTAACTAGCTTGAATGGTACATCATTAACTACTTCTAGAGTTGACCAACTTAGAAGTATGGGCAGCAATGTCAAGCATGTGGTATTCAACTTCATTAATTTGATAGTGTCACCAACGACTTAGGGGGTTGAGTATAGCTTTGGAGTGCTATCAAAGGCTTTTGTAGCACACCAAGCATGACTCAATTTAACCCAATTTAGTTTCACTTAAACTATTTTTGGTTTAGATTATGATGGTAACATCACATATTGTTCATGACTTTAGAGTATTGATGAAGGTTTAGCATACCGAGTAGGACTCAGTTTGACTCTTTAGTTCCGTTAGGACTAACATAGTTCTAGTTCAAGTTTGGTTTAGAATCATTTCAATACTCAATTTCAATTAGAGTCTGAATTGATTTAAATTGATGTTTAAAACTTGATTGAATTGTGATTTACTAACTCCTTCTTGAAAGATAGTGATATATTTCGGTTTTCTATTCCCAGAATCTTTGGTGATCAGGTTTGTACTAATACTTTATAACATGACTAGGCAAACCATGTGAGACATCTATTCCCAAAACACTATTGGTATTAACAATGAATATTTAGTTTGCAATAATGAATTCAATTCACTAAACTTGGTAATGATTTTCAGAAGAACATTTGTCAAATACTGATCATTGACTCTAGTTGGAGTTACGATAATTTCAATTCAAGTATAACTTGATTTAGAACTCGATTTTGGCTCAAGTCTAATTCCATTTATTTTGGATCGAGTTCAACCTTGTGTTAGACCTTTATCGAGTTTGAGCTCGCATGTTGATAGACTTTGGTTCAAGTTTAAGTCAATTTGGTTCAACTTAGTTTCACTCTAGGCTCAACTTGATTCTGATTTAACTTTGAGCTCTATCCTTCAGTTTGAACTTGACTTTACCTAATTAGAATTTAATTTGAGATTAGTTTAATCCATATTAGATTTAATTTCAATTGATCTTGAATTGACCCAACTTGAATTCAATTAGGATTGAGTCTGAGCTACTTTGGTTTGGATTAATTTAATTTGGGTTTTAGACCTAGTTCAATTTGAGTTTTAGCTTATTTATTTGATTAATTTAGGTCCATTTAGCGATTCATTTCAATCAATTTAGTTTTGCTCATTTATTTTAGATGAGTCCAATCTGAATTTTAATCGATTTATGTTAATCGATTTAGTTTGAGAGCCCATGGGCTGTCATGATAATGTTTGGTAAATCCGAGGCTGGCCTTGGTATGAATATATATTTGGTAAGCTCACAAATTGGTCTTAATTCGAATAAATATTTGGCAAGCCCACAAATTGAACTTAGTTTGAATAGATATCCGACGAGCCTAAAAGCTAGCCATAGTCTGAATAGACATTCAGTGAGTTCACGGACTAGCCTTAATTTGAATAAATATTCAGCGAGCTCGCAAGTTGGCCTTAATCCAAATAGACATTCGGTAAGTCCATAGCCTGGCCTTAATATAAATAAACATTCAGTGAGCTCGTATGTTGGCCTTAATTTGAATAGACATTCGGCGAGCCCATAAACTGATCCTAATCCAAATAGACATTCGACGAGCTGCAAGTTAGACTTAGTCCAAATAAATGTTTAGCAAACTTGTGGACCTTACTCTAAGTAGATGTTCAATGTACTTATAAGTTGATTTTTGTTTGAATAGATGTTTGGCTAGCTCGTGGAGTAGTATTATTCTAAATAGACGTTCAACGAGCCCATAAGTGGGCCTTAGTTTGCATAGACATTTAGTAAGTCTGTGGGCTGATCTTCGTCCAAGTAAACATACGGCAAGGTTGCAAACTAGTCTTAGTCTAAATTCATGAACTAATCTTAATCTAAATAAACATTTGGCGAATTCGTAATCTAAATTTAGTCCAAAATTAGTGTTGAACAAGCTTATCAGCTGGCCCTAAATCAAACTTAACTTTTAGACAAATTCGTAGATTGGCCCTATGTTAGTGGTGGAGGTTCGCTGATGTGTAAAGAGTCGTGAGTGACAGTAGTATTGGTAGAGACCCACTATCGTATAAAAAAATACGAGTGACCGTAATACTAATAAAGTTCGTTGACATGTTAAGAAACGCAAGTGGTCGTGTGGTGGAAAATCGAGACAAAATGTTGTTGGTAAACTTTTTTTTTGCAACAATTTTTTTCTTGTTTTTTCACTTGTCTTTTCCTTCTTTCTTCCCGTGCCCTCACCCTCGCTTCTTATTTTCTTTACCGGAGAAAGGCTTGGCCCTTCTCCGTCAAATTTGGGCAGGATCTGGCCATTTTTGTCATGGGCTTGGGTGGTTTACAATAGAGGGCAGTCTGAAGCTCCTCCTTCCTCATTTTCGGGGCCAGATCCGGCCGGCCTTGGCTGGATCCGACTATAGTTAGCTATTGGATGGTGTGAACACTAACGCAGGTGCAAAGAAGCTATGGCCGGGGCTCAAGCATGAGGGAGATGGAGGGGTAGGCGGCCTATGGTGTTGATTAGTGTAAGAGGCAATGACGACTTATCGGCAGAGCACAGTGGAGCCAGGTAGGCGGTAGAGGCAGCGGCGGGCCATGCAGAGGCGAAGGCCATAGGCATCAAGCCTGGCGGGGGTGGAGGCCGGTAAGTGGTGAGTCCAATGGGGCACGAAGGATCGCGAGGGGATCCATGATCCAGTAGGGAGTCAATCGAGCCCCTGACAGGTGGATGCAATCGTTGAAGCTTGGACGGAGCAGTGGGTGAAGCTCGACCGCAGGTGGCGACAAGCTTGGGTAGGCTGGCGGTGAGGTGTATGTAGTGTGGTACGGGGCAGCAGCGACAACGGAAGGCCAAGACTTCTCACAGAAAAAGAAGAACAGGGGACTGAGAGGAGAAAAAAGAAAACAAATCGAAGAGATAAAAATTCACTTATTATTTGATCTTCTTACATATTCAAAATTGCCTTTGATTTGAATCCCCCTTAATA
Source organism: Trichopus zeylanicus subsp. travancoricus (assembly GCA_005019695.1). Taxonomy (NCBI): domain Eukaryota; kingdom Viridiplantae; phylum Streptophyta; class Magnoliopsida; order Dioscoreales; family Dioscoreaceae; genus Trichopus; species Trichopus zeylanicus. Next base: position 490,721 of record RXID01014894.1, on the reverse strand, counting down.
GTTCCGGGTGGCCCCTTCTAATTTTTTGCTTCTCTTCGTCTCTATTATGTTATAGGTTTTTAACAGTAGGTCTTGAACAGAATCGAAATCAAGTTTCTGATTAGCTCAATTTTGATTATTGTTAGATTTTTATTTATAATTTCATTCTATTTTCAAATCTTATGATTATATATAATTGGTTGATTGGAATTTATTTCTCTAACGAAGAATTTCAAAATATGTATTATTTTGGATGCTAAATTTTTAAAAGAGTTATTCATAAATTTTTTCAAAAAGCGTAGACCAAAATGTAATTTTATTAATTTTAGTACTTTTTTTATAAAAAGAGTCTATTTATGAAATTTTAAAACTTTTAGGGTAATTTTCATATGAAATTTGAACTTATTTGTAAATAAAAATTTTCAGGAGCTTATTTGCAAAACTTAGAAATTTTAGAATTTATTTGTAACTATAAAATTTTGAGAGATTTATTCGCAAACCCTAGATTTTCAGGGATTTATTTGAAATTTCAAAACTTTTGAGGACTTTTTTGTAAAGTTTTTATTTCGGGGACTCATTCATAAAATTTATTTAGTCCAAGGACCTATTTGTAAAAAATTTGTTTTTTTATTTTGACTTAGATATTTGATAAATTTCGAACCCAATTTTAATCCAAATATTTGGCCCAATCAACTCACCTTGATTTAAGCCCGAATCTCCCTTCCATTCAAATTCAAATCAAACTCAATTTTATGTGGAATTTGATCATAATTTAGGTTCAATTAAGCCTCATATTTGGATCATAATTTTGTGGTATTGGACTCTACATTTTGACTGAATTTTGATTAAATTTGATTTTTAGTTAAAATCGACTCAAATACTATCTTGCTGAAATTTCAGATAAATTGGCAATAAAAAGTTGCTAACCCATGAAAGCTTCACACTTCATTAACTGATTTAGGAGTAGGCTAGTCTCTAATAGCTTCCACTTTCTTCTTATCAACATGAATACCATCAAAACTGACTATATACCCTAAAAATAACAACTTATCTGCCATGAAATTGCACTTCTTCAAGTTCACATAAAGTGGGTTTTCTTGTTATGCCTTCGAGACAACTCTCAAGCGCTTAATGTATTCCTCTTCGCTGTGGTTGCATATGAAAATATTATCAAAGTAAACTACCACAAAGCTCCCAATGAATAGCTTCAAAACTTGGTTCATCAACTACATGAACGTACTTGGCACATTGGACAACCCAGAGGGCATTATGAACTATTCAAATAAGCCTTCTTTAGTCTTAAAGGTTGTCTTCCACTCATCTTCAAGCTTGATTCAAATTTGGTGATAGTCACTTCCCAAATCTATTTTTGAAACAAACACAAAAGCCATAGAATTGATCTAACATATCATCAAAGCCAAGAATTGGAAAGTGATATCTCACAATAATTTAGTTGGTATTTTGGCTATCAACACACATACGCCATGTCTCATCTTTCTTTAGGGTCAATAAGGCAAGTACCATGCAAGGACTAATGCTTTCGTGAATGTGTCACTTACTAAGCAGCTCTTCCACCTCCCCTAAGATTTCACTCTTTTTAGGGTTCATACGATAGTGTGGAAAGTTTGGTAAACTCGATCCTAGCATCAAATCAATTTGGTGTTGAATATTGTGTAAGGGGGGTAATTTGCTAGGCAATTCCTTTGCCATCAGCTCCTTAAAACTCTTCTGGTAGAGGTTGTACTTGTTGTGGGACAGAAAGGTCGAGCACCGTTTTGCACTTGGTTACCAATGCAAAGCCCCCTCCAACCCCCTAGTACAGTTAGAAAATTCAGAACTCAAATCCGCAATTGTGAGGAACAATTTTCCCTCCACTTTAGAAGCTTTGGGGTCGCTTCTTCTAGAAGTGATAGCAATCTTCTTTTCCTTCCACAAACAAGAAAACATTCTTCATACTCGTGAGTAGCATCCACATCATGTTGCGGAGGCCTCTCAAGTAGTACATGATATACATCCATGTCAACCATGTCACATACTATCTCTTATTCATAGGTCTTGCCAATGCAAAAAGGAATCTTACAAATTTTAGTTACCTTCATTCCAGGACCCCTTTTAATCCATCCAATTCAATAGGGTGATAGGGTGATGGATGGGGCTCAGTCAAAAACTGCAAATAATTGACCAAGTTCTTTGAGATTAAATTTTCATAACTATAACTATGAATAATCAAGCTGCACACATTCTTGAGAACTGAATACCTATACTGAAAAATTTTATGGTGTTGTGATAAATCTTTCCCCTCGGAAGAACACATGGTGCATTATACTACACAACTTATCAAATTTCCTTCTTCTGCAACCTCATTAGCCTCTTCTTTCTCCACATAATTTGCCTTTCCTTCATTCCCTTCAACCAACTCATCTTCTTGCTCTATTACATGCATTGAATGTCACTGTGGGCATTTAGGAGACCTATGTCTAGGCTCTAGGCATCAAAAATACTTGGAGATTATTAGCATAACATAGGGATTCATTGGTTTTGGGCCTATACTAGCTCTTTGCTTGCTTCTAGTATTGTAGCCCCAAGGATTATTGTTGCCTCCACCAGTTTTAGCCACTCTTAAGGCTCGATTATGCTCCACGTGTTCTGAGCCATCTCTACCAGCGATTGGACGCATAGATTCCACCTCCTTAGTTCGAAAATTGTCACTCCATTTCTCTTCTTGGGATAGCAAATGCTCAGCCCTAAAAACTAGAGTTTGAGTTTGATCAACCGTCCATGCTATTTACATCCCTATTTTGTTTTAGATAGAGTGATAAGTCTCAAATGTATCCACCAGCTTGTTGCTCATCAGTTTCTGGCAAGTGGCAACAAGATTGTAGCCTAAAAAATTATTCGCTATACTCTGCAACCGTTCGACCACCTTGGGCATATCCAACCAACCGTTGGTATATCACATGCTAGTAATCATGGGGTAGAAATCTGTCCTTTAATAATTCTTTCATCTGAGCCTATGAGGCAACTGATCCCTACCCGTATTGCCTCCGATTCTGCTGCAAATCTTCCCACCATGCTTTGACACCACCTCTTAACTTGTAAGCAACAAATTTAACAATTCTATCCACTGAAATTTTCTTGACATTGAAATATTTGTCTACTTACGAAATCCAATCAATAAAAGACTAAATATCAAGATTACCATAAAAGAGAGGAATGTCAGCTTTAATCTGAGGTTCTGCTCTTCCCCACTATTGTCTATATGGTTGAACAACACCATCACCATGCTCTGCAAGTTCAACATGATTCTCTTGCTGAACAGATTGAAAACCAATACTTTGATGTTCTCGATCTCCCTACTTCAATCAATTTTTGTCCTTGTTTAAAGTGAGGCTACATGCTACCTCTCACAACTCTTATTAAATTCGATTGGTGTGATCGAGCCATTGTTCAAGGCTAGAGACTCTCTCTCTCCTATTGCTTGGACAAACTCGCAAATCCTCGTAATTATTTTTTTCATTGCATTAGCCATGAGAATACCAATGGGTTTTGATACCAACTGATGCAGGTGGGATGTTGAATTTTGGATATCTCAAATTCGAATTAGAGTTTGAGTTAAAATAGAAATTTAAAATTGGATTTAGACTTATTATTGATTTTGCAATATTAGGAGTTGTAATTAAAGTAAAACTCAAACTTAATAAAGGTCTATAAATATACTATAATACATAGGGCTTAGGTGTGGTGTAATATGGAGGTTGAAATAGAGAAAAATAGAGAGAATAGAGAGAAGAGAAAAAGAGTGTGTGTCGGCTCTCGTGTGTAGGTCTTTATAGTGCTTCTCGATAATCTCTCGAGGTGGTTCCTTTTGGTGTTCTCTTAGAGATTCTCTCTGAAGGTGGAGGCGTTATCGAGACTTGGTGAAAGAGTTTAATTGAATAAGAAAGAGTGCAGTCTTTCTTTTATACTCTTGTAAAGCTTTTTGATAGTGGATCCATGGCTGTCTTGTCTTGTTATTTTCTTTTATCTTGTATTAATTCTCGTTTCTTGTGTTGTTTGAGAATAAGCTGATTCGTAAACCTTTCGCTGCAAATCCCAACAATTGATATCAGAGCTTAAGAGTAAACAACCAATATGGCAAAGTTCTTAATCGAAGTGGAGAAATTTTACCGCAAGATAAGTTTTGCCTTATGGTAAAAGAAGATGAAGGCGATTCTTACTTGTCAAGGTCTGCAAAAGACATTAAATGATAAAGAAAAAAAGTCGGCCAAGATAAGCAATGAAAACTGGAAAGAGATAGATCAAAAGCATTGAATTTAATTATTCTAAGTCTGACTGATGAGTTTTTGTACAATATCATTGACGAAAAGATGACGATAGACATCTAGACAAAACTCGAAAAGTTGTATATATCAAAAAACCTCACGAACAAGTTCTACTTAAAACAACAATTGTACGGATTACGTATGAACGAATGTACAACTATATTACATCACTTGAATGCCTTCAATAAGATTATTAATGAGTTACTGAAAGTTGATGTGAAGTTTGGAGAGGACGATAAGATGCTGATTCTCTTGATGTTTGTTCCTATTTTGTACGATCATATTGTGACCACAATTCTTTATGGTAAAGAAACTCTCAAGATGGAAGATGTGATAGCTAGTCTTTTTTCTAATGAGAAAAGGAAAAACTTTAATATTAATATGAAATTTGGTGAAGGATTGGTGGCTCACGAAAGAAGAAGATTACAAGAACTTTGAGAAGGTAAGCAATAATTTAAATCAAAATTGAAGACGCAAGTATAATGTTATTCATGTAAGAAGTATGACTACATTATACGATATTGGCCTGAACGTGGGAAGATAGAGTCCTCCAATATGACAATGGCAATAGTGGATGATACTTTTAATAATAGTACGAATGGAGACGTTCTCGTAGTATCCACAGAAATCGGCATTTCTAATAAGTGTATTTTAGATTTTGATATTTCTTACCATATTTGCTCGAGAATGGATTGGCTACTTCTTATGAGGAGAATAAGAAGAAAGGTATTGTTTGGTTAGGTGATAATTTAACCTGTGAAATCCCTAGTGTGAGAACAGTCAAAATTCAGATTTTTGATAGAGCGATTCATACTCTTACTGGGGTGAGGCATGTCCCCAAATGCGAAGGAATCTAATTTTACTTGGAGTACTGCACTCAAAAGTATATAATTATTCAATAAGAAATAGAGTTATGAAGGTGACATGCGGTGTTAGGATCCTAATGAAAGGAGAGATGTGCAGTAATGTTTATCGATTAGTAGGGAACACCATTGCAGGTGAAGTTCCGATGGCTATAGTAGTGAAGAGGAAGTATGATACTCGGAGTGATTTGATGAGATATAAACATTCTTCTCGAGTTATTTTTACCATAGCAGCAGACACAGGTCATCTGAAAAGCTTCCAAAAGTACAAAACTATAGACATGAAGAGCGAATTCAAGGTTGGCTCGAGCTCTTGTCTTGCGATTAGTTGAATAAGCTAGTAACCCAAGGGCAGGGGCAGGATGAGAGATGATGACTGAAGCTTTGTGATGGTGGCACGCCTGAGTTCAAGTCAAGGAGGAGACTGTTAATTTTTGGATGTCTCAAACTCGGATTAGAGTTTGAGTTAAAGTAGAAATCCAAAGTTGGATTTAGACTTATGATTGATTTGTAATACTATGAGTTGTAATTATAGTAAAACTCAAACTCAATAAAGGTCTATTAATATACTATAATACATAGGGGTTAGATGTGGTGTAGTATTAATGTTGAATTAGAGAGAAATAGAGAGAGAGAAATAAAGAGAATAAAGAGAAGAGAAAGAGAGAGAGTGTCGGCTTTCGTGTGTGGATCTTTATAGTGCTTCTTAGTGATCTCTCGGGGTGGTTCCTTTTGGTGTTCTCTTGGAGATTCTCTCTGAAGGTGGAGGCATTATCGAGACTTGGTGAAAGAATTTAATTGAGTAAAAAAAGAGTGCAGTCTTTTTTTTATACTCTTGTAAAGCCTTTTAATAGTGGATCTTTGTCTATCTTGTCTTATTATTTTCTTTTATCTTATATTATTTTCTCGTTTCTTGTGTTGTTTTGAGAATAAGATGATTTGTGAACCTTCCGCTGCGAATCCCAACAATGGGGAAGCGCAAGGGGTAAAGGAGAAGATCGTTATTTTCTCGCCTTGATAGATCCTTAAATTCTCAAAGAAGATAAAAAGGGAACAAATCGAAAATAATATAATATTATTAATAAAAAAATTTTCTTTTGTTACTATCTTGGATTGTATATATAATTCTCTAATAAATTTAGAATCTTAATTAGAATAGACTAGAAATAAAACTTAGACTCCACTGCTAATCCTACTTAATATATTCTAAATAAAAAAATATAAATCCTATTACTTATTGGAATAAAACTATTACAGATCTAGATTCATAAATAAACCCTAATTTTAATCAACAAAAAAATTAAATTAGTCAAAATAGTAAACAATAAAATCGTAGGACTCGATCTCAGATTTCCAAAGAATATTTGTTTGCTAGATTTAAATGAATATTCTGAAAAATAAGGCCTTTAGACTATAGCTGCTTTTCTTTTTCTCTTACTTTTTTCTTATCCAACTGATTTAGAAAATTCTCAGTTAATGTTTCAAGCTTCCAGAATTCAATTTTATTGTATTGCATTATATTACGTATTTATTTACTTATTTTGGCTTAATAGGGTAGTGATAGGATCTTGGAATTTTGCTGGAAGAGAACCTTATCATTGATCTTGAGATTGATCGGTGGTTTTGCACATTGGAACCAGCAGATTTGTACATGCTTGGGTTAGTGATCAATGTGTACTTATTTAAATTATGACACTCAAATTTACAAAAGAAATCTTGTGTTTATAATATGTAGGTATCCCAAAGCTTGCTTTGAATTTCTAGCATTTCATCTCATATTCACCTCTTTTCTATAGTTTCCAGGAAGTGGTTCCTTTGAATGCAAGAAATGTATTGGGTGCAGAAGACAACAGGCCAACCCCAAAATGAGAAGCCATAATTAGAAGAAGAGTCGACAAATACCTGGAGCCAAAGTCCATCGGCAGGAGTGATATGTAATCTTTTACTTTCCTTTTTGTCTATATATGTATTTCTCTTCAATATTTTGGAAAATTACAGAACTAATAGGCATTCACCTAGCAAATAGCAATGGTGGTTTCGAAATGTTTGATCAGAAATAGAATGGTATTGCAGGGCTCTGTTTGGATCAGAACTTACATTTGCTATCACTTGCATCTTGAAAAATTGAATACATCACAGTTTGATGTTCAAATCTTTCTGCATCTGTTGATAGAAACAGTAGAATATTTTAGTTTGGAGATTTAAACTATCGTCCTCAAATGTCAGACTCAGAGGTGAGGAAGCTGGTTGCAACGAAGCAGTGGGGTGAACTCCTCAACAGTGATCAGTTAACTGCATAAGATGATGTTTTGCTTTCGAATAGAATCGGTTTTGTGGTTTATAAACTGCAGTTGGCCTATCAAAATGTAAGGAAACCTGTGTGATTCTTCTACAAAAGCTTGGGAGCGGTAGAATATTTGATGGATGCAAGGAAGGCTTGATTGATTTCCAACCGACTTACGAGTATGTCATAAGTCCAATATCTATGTTGGTGAACATCCTCGAGAGATTAGAACCAGCGGAACTCCAGCTTGCTGCTCTCTCTCTCTCTCTAGCATTTCATCTGATTTTTCTTCCACTTGGGTTGTAAACGGATCGAATTCAGGCTAAAACGCATATGATATCCATATCGAGACTTGAATTTGAAACGATTCAAGCTCAAAACACATACACCATAAATAAATAAAACCCATACCCATTTCATAACCGGTTTGACTTCCAACCCATCTATTTTGCCGATATTCTCAATTTTTTTATTTAGTCAATAAACCAAATATTGATCAGTTTTCTAAATTTGCAAATTTTCAAAAAACTCTTAATTTTTTAAAAATAGGTAGAAAAGTTTTTCTTTGAGTTTTTAGCACGTATTCTGAATTTATTAAAAACCTACTATATTTTGAATTAACAAAAAATTATTTATTTTATCACCATGATCAAAAATTACTCGTATTATATTATAAATTTACAAAAAATCATCTCAATTAAAATATTAAAAATATTTTATTTTAATATAATTTTATAAATTAAAATAAATAGCTCAAACAAAATTAAATTTTTAATTTTTAATTTTATAAAATCTAACCATCAATTTTTCATAAAACTTAAAATAAAATAATTATTTTTTAAAATATTTCAATAATTATTTATATTAAAATCAAATACAAATAATTTAAATTTTGTATTAATTTTAATTAGTAAAATTCGAATTAAAGTAAAATACTTTTTGAATAATTTAATTGCTGTGATTTTTTATGAATAAATAGTAATAATACAAATAACTTTTCACAAGAGATTATTTACTAAAAGCTCCTTTTATTTTCTTAAAAATTTAAAAAAACTAATTTTTTTATAAAATTTACACAAAACCCTCATTTTTCTAAAAATTTACAAAAAATACTCAATTTTATAAAAGGTTTTCAAAAGTTCGCATTAAAAATTCTAATTTTAATAATAAATGAATTTTGTTACAAAATTTGTAAGAAGACAATTTTTTTGAAAGGAAACAAAAATTTTTGTGCAAATTTTTTAAAAATCCAAATCCTTTCGCAAAATTTGTAAAAAATAAGCGTTTTACGTAATTGTCAAGTAAAACGAAAATATTCCACAATTATTATGAAAATTTAAAATTCTGATTGCTTGTTTGCAGAATTTTGAAGAAAAAAAACTAAATATGATTTTTTTAAAAAATATGACCATTTTTATAAATTTTTCGTAAACTTTTTCCATAAATTTTTAAGAAAATTAATTTCATAAGGTGATAAATTACAAAATCAGAATGACTGTATGTACATAACGAAATCGTAAAATTACTCATACATAGTTTATACCTCGAAGGTTGTACTTAAAAAATCTAATTATATAAATGCATATTTACATTCCATTAATTTTCGATTACGAATTTTTGTCTTCAAAATCAAAACATTAGAAAAATACACGAAAAAATGAAAAGAAAAATTAGAGCTAAGAAAAGCGAAAAAAGGGAGTTGGCATATCTAGAATAACATAACAGTTCAATCTGAGTGGATTGACAGGCCATGATTTCTCTCACCACCTCGCCTCACTCAAAAATCCATGAAGAGCCAATGAAGAAATAAACCAAAAATTGAATTTTTTTTTTGGATGAAAATAAGATGAAAAGAAGCAACAGATCTATAAAAGCCCAAAATAAAGCGGCAAAAAATAGGAATTGCGCAACCTCAAACACAAAACCTGTAAATTTAATTCAAAAAAATACAGAAAAAAGAGGGATTCGAGTAGAAATAACAGATCTGCAAGATGCGCTCAGAACTTCTTAGAGGGATAGTGCAGCCATCAGCAACAGATGCGATCTGCATCCATCTCTGGCACGCAATCGAACATCATCACAGCGAGATAACATATTAAAGAATCAAATTAGGCAAAATAAAAACACACAGTAAAAATAAAGAAGAAACGAAGAAAACAAAGATGAAGCGGAGACCGGGCGAAACGTGGAAGCGGATGAGGATTTATTTATACAGAGAAGGGCCAGACACAGAAACCCTAATTTATTCCCTCTTCTCCCTCGACCGTGCGATGGATCATGAAAGATTCGGATCCGACGGTGTACGACCAGTGACCGGACCAATTGGATTAGCCTGGAGTTTTGTACATGAGCCCTTAACATTATGTTAATTACATAGATGTACTTTTTCCGTTGCCACGTTGCGATATGCCCCTCAAATATCCAAATATTGTGTATCTAACCTCAATTTTTATTTGCTGGCACGAAAATTACAATTTGATTTTGCTGAAAACATAGAAACATAAGTCATGAGGATAACACAAAATCAACTCGGAAGTATTTAAACGCTAATAGACTTAATTTATATAGAATTTATCTTAAACTCTAACAATTATAATATAAATCAACTAAAACTTCAAGAATAGCCTTCATCTCCAACATGAACATGAAAGTTGTGTTAATTTCCAACCTAAAACAAAGTTTGTCATGTGCAAATGATTCATCTAATAACATAATGGCATCATCCCGCACTTGATTACAAGCAACTCCTCGTAAGCTTTTATACGACAACTCTAAACCCTAACAATTAATGAATGCAACAAATAGACGAACTCCTAACATGAACTCATTCATCCAAAACTTGATCTCAATTTCACAACAGATCGCTGTCTCCTCCTCTTACTCTCATCAACCATAGCCAGATCAAACCACCAACAAAACCCCAAAAAAAAAAAAAGAAAAATCAAGCCACGGCCAAAGGAACTCTTTAGCTCACCTTCTTCCTCGAAGTCGTATGTGGTTCTCACAAACTGAAGCACACGAGCATACGCACGACGAGGATCATGATAATGAGATTGATTCATGTCTCAAATCCATCACAGGGATACATGCCTGTGTTTTTGCAAGAGCATCAACATGATCAGCAAGCACTGCTCGATTCGGCATCATCCCATGTTCCCCTTTTACCATGTGAAGAACAAAGCAATCTTTGCAACAACGAAATAAAAAAAAGTGATGGTTCTCTCTGGCTTGAAGTTTGATCGAGTCTCGTCTTTCTCTCCAAGCACATCCGTAAATTGTTTGTCCGAAAATTCTGAAAAAAGAGGCTTTGATTTTAAGTCAAATATTTTACTACAGAGAGAACGAGAGGAGTGAGAAGAAAACAATGACGGCGACAACGAGATGCCGTGGCGAAGTACTACGAGAAATAGGGACCTCTTGTATGACCCTTCATGTCCGACATTTTAAAAAATATTGACAATTCTCAATTTTTTTATACGGTGTCAGAAATTACTGACATACATTAGAGAAATACCGAAAATTACGGGGACTTAATAAAAAATATCAACAATTTTCTTTGATTAAGTTAGCCCGAAATCCGCAAAAATTCCATTTTGCTCTGCTCTACCTGCACTGTTGCTCCAACCTCGAGGTCGCTTCTCCTCGGCAAGCAACGCAATGCCGGTGCAACCCATTCCTCCGCGAGCTCCTCTGGTTCTGCGAGCATCCTCGCCTTGGACACCTCTCCGCGACCAGCTTCTCTGTGATCCATTCCAACAAGAACAACTTATCTGCGACCAACTCCGACACAGTCAACTCCTGCACGACGATCCCCTTCATGAACTTCTCTTCTTCGCGAGCTCCGTCGTGTCTTGTAGACTCGGTTTGATCTTTTTTATGAAAATTCTTTACTTGTAGACTTGCTTTGGTCCATTTGGTGAATGCAAAAAATTTCTCTTTAGATTTTATTAAAATTTATTAGAGAAGTATGGTTCACAAAAACTTTGCGATTTTATTCTATATATGGCTTCTTACATATGGTTAGCCTTATATGGTTTGCAATTACACTATTTCATAAATTGTGATATAAGAAAATTTTGATTGTGTAATACGAGAAGAGGAGATTGTTTTTTCACTCTACATCAATAAAACGTGTTGTAGATTAACTGCATATACTACACAAGGCTACATTTTGGATTTACTTTGATGAACAAATTTTTTGTAGCTAAACATGTTGCTAACCCAAATTGATGAAAAAAAAAATGTTTAATCCTTTGGTTGTGCTTTCCATAACATCATTTATAGAGTTTAAAAAATCATTATTCATGATTGTGGCTATGTTTGGTTAACTTTGATTTTCATTTGTGTAGAATATAAAAAAATATTCCTCAATTTGATGATTTGCTTATTGGGACCTTGGTGTTTTTAATTTTTTGGTTTAGCATGGGCTTGTTTTGGGACTTGCCTTTGTTATTCATTACCACATGCACTAAGTACCAGTTTGGTAGAAGATAAGTGTTAAATGAGGAGTTGTTGTATATTGAGACATGCATGATTGTCTAGCTCATGTCATAAATAATTAACTATTGGTTGAATTTTAGTGATTCAGTCATTAATAGAATTTTTTTTAATAGAAGATACAAAAGTATGTTGAAAATATACCAAAGAGATAAAAAAAAGTCGGTCAAAATCTTGAATAATTTTTTTTTATTTTTAGAGATCATATGCTATATAATGTGTGATTTTATTAATGAGAAAGAGATTACAATATATTGAGATAGTGTTGGATAAGATGGTCATCCAACATATGCAATAACCTACTCCATGTCCATGAATACCTCCAAGATCTTACGTATCCACTCTTTTTCAAAAATGAAAAATGTATTGGAGAGCACATCTGTTTACTTTCAAAAAACCTTTACATTGATAATATTATTAACAGTTGATGTTCTGAAAAACAATATTATCGTATATTTTTAATGGTGACAGATATATTTACTAATCTATATAAGAATATTATTTGGAAAAGAATTTTTATTGTCTATATAAATTGTTAAACTAAGTAGTAATTTATCATATTTCTATTTGAAGTTACATTTGCTGCCTCCAATAAAGACATACAATATATATTTTAACATTCATCAAGACGATTAATCCATATTTCAATAATGTATTGAATTTCATTGTCTTATTAAAGAGGATGAAACAATTCGTTGTATGTCAGTGACTATATTTCAAGGTACGCAATGAACAAACTTAGATACACACCATTAAAGTTGCATCTCGATTCATGTGCTTCTTTTTTGCTATACTGGAATAGTGATTTAATGGAAGAAAGAAAAAGCAAACTCAGATTCAACGGAAGATAATTACTCCATATAAAATTATATATTATAATAATATCAAGGGATAATTATCATAATTAGTCTTAATTATGCATAACTCCCTAATTTTCGAAATTACCCGTACCTCTTTTATTGTTATCTAATCAAAATTTTCTCAAAAAATTCGATTTTACCCTCAATTATTTTTACAAATACACCCCTAAAAACTTATTTTTTATATTTAATGCCCCAAAATTCGGTTTTTTGCAAATAACACTCCAAAATAACTCTGATTTACAGAAAAGTCCTCAAAATTCGACGGCGGCGAGAGTGGCGGCGCGCGGGCGGGAGCGGAGGCGGAGGCCGGCAGCGAGAGTGGAGGCGCGCAGGTGGGAGCGGAGGCGGAGGCCGGCAGCGAGAGCAAAGGCGGAGGCGGGCGGGAGCCGGCGGCAGGAGCGGAGGCGGAGGCCGGCGCGCCGGCACTCGGGCGCGGATAGCCAAGGCCGAGGCCGTCCGTGCCTGCATGCCGGGGACGGAGGCCAAGGCCGGCGCGCCGGCACGAGGGCGCAGACAGCCTCGGCAAGCGGGACGGACGCCGAGGCCGGCACGGACGGCCTCGGCCTTGGCCGTCCGCGCCTGCGTGGTGGCGCACCGGCCTCGGCCTCTGTCCCGCGTGCGGAGACCATTCGCGCCTACGTGCCGGCGGGCCGTCCGACCTCGGCCTCCGTCCCTGGCGCGCAGGCGCGGACGCCAGCCGGCGATGGTCCGGCGAGGGGTGTATTTGTAAAAATTAGTTTTAAAATAAGGAAAATTTAGACTTATTTTTTAAAAAAAAATTTAAGGGTCTATTTTTTAATGTATAAATATTAAAATTATATTTATAAATTTAAAAATTATTAATGTCTTTTTTGTAAAATTTTACTTAAAATATGATAAAAAAATATAGACTTATTTATAAATAAAAATATTGAAGGGGTCTATTTGTAAATGTACAACATGAAAGTTGTAATTTTAAATTTTAAGTTTTGAAACCTTTCGATGAATTATTTGTAAAATTTACTTATAAAATAAATAAAATTTGGATTTATTTATAAAGAAAAATATTAAAGGTGATCTATTTTTAAATATAAAAATAGTAAACTTGTAATTTTAAATTTTAAATTTTAAATTTTAAAACTTTCACTGTCTTTTCTGTGAAATTTAATATTAAAAATGATTTAAATATTGACTTATTTAAAAAAAAATCAAGGGATCTATTTGTAAATGTACAATATGAAACTTGTAATTTTTAATTTTAAGTTTTAAAACCTTCAATGACTTATTTGTAAAATTTACTTATAAAATAAATAAAATTTGGACTTATTTATAAATAAAAATATTAAAGGTGGTCTATTTTTAAATGTAAAAATAGTAAACTTGTAATTTCAAATTTTAAATATTAAAACTTTCACTGTATTTTCTGTGAAATTTAATATTAAAAATGATTAAAATATTGACTTATTAAAAAAAATCAAGGGATCTATTTCTAAATGTACAATATGAAACTTGTAATTTTTAATTTTAAGTTTTAAAACCCTCAATGACTTATTTGTAAAATTTACTTATAAAATAAATAAAATTTAGACTTATTTATAAATAAAAATATTAAACGTGACCTATTTTTAAATGTAAAAATATTAAACTTATAATTTTATATTTTAAATTTTAAAACTTTCACTGTCTTTTCTATGAAATTTAATATTAAAAATGATTAACATATTGACTTATTTAAAAAAAATCAAGGGATCTATTTGTAAATGTACAATATGAAACTTGTAATTTTGAATTTTAAGTTTTAAAACCTTCGATGATTTATTTGTAAAATTTACTTATAAAATAAATAAAATTTGGACTTATTTATAAATAAAAATATTAAAGGTGGTCTATTTTTAAATGTAAAAATATTAAATATGTAATTTTAAATTTTAAATTAAAAAACCTTCACTGTCTTTTTTTTGTGAAATTTAATATTAAATATGATTAAAATATTGACTTATTTATTAAAAATATAATCAAGGGATCTATTTTTAAATGTACAATATGAAACTTGTAATTTTAAATTTTAAGTTTTGAAACAACTAAAGAAAGAGTACGGAAAGAAATCACACCAGATCCAGATCTCCCACCAAAAGGATAAACCTTATTTATGTAAAACTAGAGATGATAAAGAAAGCCACTTCCTAATGAATGACAATCATTCCTGAGATTTTATAACATATAGCCTGCCAGAACAATAATTGAAGCTTGCAACTTGTTAGAATAATATAGCCTAATCAGTAATCAGATAGCAATAGCAGTTAGAAAGTTCAAGACACAAAGCACTATAACAAGTTCTGCTGTTGTTCAACAAAAGGAAACCTTCCATTATTCCTTATAAATCAGAATTTGAAGAACATTAATTAAACAAGTGTCTAAAATAACACTCCTCATTTCTCATTCAACAAAAGAGAGGTGGATGATAAAAGATATAACAATTCCTCCTGAATCGCCAATCCAAAACCTTGCCATCTAACTCTCCCCAGTCTATTTAGCAAAAATATGTACCTGCAAACAGAATGCACCCATAGTTATGGTAACCAAGCAACATGACATCATCATCATTTTTGAGAAGACAGTTTACCCAATCAAAATTGATCCTAGAGATTTGACGAACTTCTTGCAAAAAAACACAGTGATATTTATTAATGTATTGTTTCAAAATCACATAAAATAAGAAAAAAATTATCAATTTTTTAAAAGAAAAACTCACATAGTAAATGCATACTAAAATTTGAAGTCATTACGGTAGACCTTCCTCTTCCTCTTCCCCTACCACATTCTCCAACATATTGGTTTCCCACTAACTATTGATTACTGCTAGATCCAGAAACATCAATTTGTTGTTATAGTCTAAGAGGCTCTTTACACGCTCTCTTGTTGTGTCCCAGCTGACCACATCTACAGCAAGTATATATTGCACTACTTGATGTTTCTATTGGATCCTTAATCCTTTTCTTTTTAGACCTACCAGGTTGTCTCCTTGAACGTGGAGGAAGTACTTGCAGAGCATTTGGCAGAGTCACCCAAAGTTGCTTGCTTGGCAATGAAGTGACAGAAACATCATATACTCTTTTGTATGTCTCCAGAGTGTAGTAGTCATCAATAAAATCAATAGGATCAAGCCGAACATTAAGGAGAGTAACAATATCGTGAACGCAAGGCACTCATGTCAGCTGCCATTACCTACAGTCACAAATCCCCTGCTTTATATCCACAATCCATCGGCCTGCAGGATCACTGACCTCTGAAATATCATCAGAAGACCTCCAAATATGGTATCCGCCCCATGCCTGTGAAACTTTCCTAATAAAAACTTCTATTCTTGGCACTAGCTTTCCAGACCAGTGGGATCTTTCATTTTTTCTGGTGACAAATTTCATCATTATCTTCTGTCTGATGAAATCAAGTAATTCAAGAAAGGGAAGCCCCCTGTCATCCTGAATAAAACTATTAAATGACTCAGAAATATTATTAGTCACATAATGACATTTCACTGAATGATCAAAGTGACTTCTACTCCATGCAAAATCATTTATTTCTTTCATGTACTACCAAGCTGGTATGGATAGCTGTTTAATTCTTTTCATGTACTTCACGAATTCAGTAGGCAAAAATGTATTTGAAGTATTAAAAATCAAAATTTCTAACCTTTTCCCAGGGTTGGATCTTTTCAAGTTTGCAATCACATGTCTTATACAAACTCTATGCTCAGCATATGGGAAAATATTCTTTACAACATCAGAAAAACCCTTCTGCCTATTTGAAATAATAGCCAAGCTATTCAAATTTTCAATAACCCGTTGCAAGTTATGTAGAAACCATAACCAAAATTGGTATGTTTCTGCTTCTACAACTGCAAATGCAACTGGAATTAGGTTATTCTCCCTATCAATTCCACAAACTGAAAGCAATGTGCTTTTATATTTTCCTTTCAAGAAGCATCCATCAACTCCCAGTATAGGTCTGCATCCAGTAAGAAAAGTTCTCCTACAAGCATGTAGTGACATAAAACATCTCTGAAAAGACATATCTGGACACTGAACAATGTGCACAATATTAGCAGGATGCCTACTATCCAACTCTGTCTTCAGCGAATGAAACAAATTAAAAGATTCTTCTTCATTGTTATGAATAATCCTGTAAGCATAATCTTGTCCCCTCCATGCCTGCATATAAGTCAGTCTGAGACTGTATTTCTCATTCATCATATTCTGTATTTGCTTGACTGTAATTTGCTTGTCAACACACATCCAATGCAAAACTTGGTTGCCTACCCATTCAGCATTTTCCATTTTATTTTCAAAAGTATTGACAGCAATACAAGTATGAACTGGTTCCATTTTTCTTATCTGAAAATCTGAACCATCAGATCTCTCTGAAGCATGAAGCCTCCATCGGCAATTCGCAGAAGCACATCTGACTATTACTCTGTTACGATCATTCTTTATAAACAAAGGCTGAAATCTGTGCACAATACAGTACTGTCTAAGAGCTAATCTGAATACATGTACATCTTCAAATATATCTCCTATTTTCAAAATATTGTCATTCAAATTATCTTCAAGTAAAGGTAGTAAATCATCTTCCGCTCTGTCTTCTACTCCTTCTTCTTCGCCTTGTCTTATATTTTCTTGCTCCTGCTCAGCAACTAACTCATTATTATCATTCTCATCCTCCTCGTCTTCATCATCATCAGAAGAATACATCAAACTATAAAAACTAGAATCAGAAGGACAATCATCTAAATCTGAATCAATATATTCATCTCTTTGCACACTGTGATACACAGAAGATTCTCCTGTCAAAAGAGTCAGCCTTGGTGTAGACACCGCTGATAAAGGATCGCCTATGTCCTCCACTGATATATAGATATTGTTATGCTTCAAGTCTTGAATTACTGTTCACATTGCTTCCAGCTGAATTTCACTGCTGATTGACATATAAATTGGAGGCCTGCTGTTTGGATATAAATACTTGATCACAAGTAACTCATTTGTCCTTGGTTCGACCAATTTATAGGCTTCAGTCCATAATTCTGCAAATGTGTATTTTCTTGTATCAACTAGTAAAGACTTTTGTCTACCAAATACATATTTTCTTCTTTGAGTATGTTCCACTTCCTTCCAATATCCTCCATAACAGAGCACTAATCGTACCAGATTCTCTGAATCAGCCATCTGTAAATACACAATATCAAAAATTAAATATAAAAAATAAATAGAAGAATTGTGATAGGTGGCTTGGTAGGAAGGGCGAGGGGGTCTGAGGCACTGAGACAGGATGAGATGGGGGAGGTGGGCGGGCGGGTGGTGTAGGGAGGCCGTCTCGGGGGCCAGGGGCGGGGACGGGAGTGGTGGGTGGGTCCGAGGCCCTGGCGGGGGGGGGGGGGGGGGGGGGTGGGGGGTTGTTGGGGCTAGTGTCGGAGGTCGTTTGGGGGCCAGGGTAGGAGCAGTGGGTGGGTCCGAAGCCGTCGGGTGGGGAGGGGGTCTGAGGTCGTCAAACGAGAGGGGATCTGAGGCCGTCGGGCGGGGAGAGGGGTGGGGAGAGTCAGAGGCCGTCTGGGGGCGGGGGCGAGGGCAGGAGCGATGGGTGGGTTCGAGGCCGTCGGGCGAGGAGTGGGTCCAAGGCCGTCAAGCGGGTCCAAGGCCGTCGGGCGTCAAGCGGGTCCAAGGCCGTCCGGCGGCGGGCGGCTGGCAGACGTCGGCTCGAGGACGCGCGGTGTGGACGGCAGAGACCACCCGGCCTTCGGCATCCGTGCCAGGGTGCCATCACGTGCAGACGTCCGCCACCCGGCCTTCTTCCGCCGGGCATCCTCGCCGGCCTCGGCCGCGAAGGAAAGGGGGGGTTTGGGAGGGGGGGTTCGGAAGGAGGTGGTGGCTTACCGAGGACAAAGGAGGGCGGCAGCGACGACAGCGACGGGACGACAGTGTTCTCGCCGGCGGGGCAGCAATGGCACGAGGGCAGAGCAAGGGGCGAGCACCGACGGCGACGGCGACGGCGTGGGGGGCACGGCGCAGAGCAGTGACGGCGTGGGGGGCGCAGGGCAGCGACCGAACGGCAATCTCCTCGCCGGTGGGGCAGTGACGGCAGCAGCTGTGCAGGGAGCGGCAGAGCAGAGCGGTGGCGGTGGCGCAACTAGGGTTTAGGACTACAGTAAGAAGTAGGAAGGAGAGGGTTTTATAAAAAAATTTCGGAACTTTTTTATAATTCGGAATAATTTCGGGGTGTTATTCACAAAAATTCGAATTTTGGAGATTTTTCTATAAATTTGAATAACTTCGGGGTGTTATTTGCAAAAATCCAAATTTCGGGGGCTTTTTTGTAAATCAGAATAATTTCCGAGGGTTTATTTGCAAAAATCTGAATTTCTAGGACTTTTCTGTAAATCGGAGTTATTTCGGAGTGTTATTTGCAAAAAACCAAATTTCGGGGGCGTTAAACATAAAAAATAAGTTTTTAGGGGTGTATTTGTAAAAATAACATAGGGTAAAATCGAAATTTTTTGGGAAAATTTTGATTAAATAACAATCAAGGGGTGTAGGTAAATATTTTCGAAAATGGGGGTGTGGATAATTCCGAAAATTATGGGGGTTGTACGTAATTAAGGCTAATTACAGGAACTTATACGTAATTATCCCTAGAATTTATAGGACAAGGATTAATTTTGAAAATTATTATGAATTAAAATTTTGAAAAATAAATCTTCTATAATTAATAATAATTTTTAAATACCAAAAAAATTCTTAATATGTATACTAGTATACATTATCACTGAAGGATAATTTTATTTAGTGCTTATTATTATTATATATTTGAAAAAATTTCAGTTAAAAAAGATATTTTCACAAGATGAAAATAAGCCTAAAACTTTAAACAAAAATTAGGTTTTGGATTTTAAATTTGAGAGTAGTGTATTTTTTTCACTGAGTTAATAACGATTCGAATATTTTAAATATATTTCTAAAATAATAAAAAAAAAAAAAATTCTCCCCCTTTTCTACTTCACCCGTTTTTAGCTCATCTAAAAGAATAAAAAAGAACACAGTTCACGAGTTGTCAGATCTCGGAAAGGAGAGAGAAAATGAGACGAATCCTGTGATTCTCGTCCGCGCGGCGTCCGTGAATTTCGAATCTTCATCGCGATCTTCGGGTCCGGGCCGGCCCATAGCGTAAGACAAAAAGCTGGCTTGAGGCGGAGATTCTAGGTCGGGCCCGAAAGCCCGACCCCTGCGTTTAGAAAATAAATTTACAATTTACAAAAAATTCTCGAAATTTTCAAATTTATGAGTTGTGGGCAAGATTTTAAGTTCAGGTTGGTATCGATATCAATAAACTGTTTTTTAAAAATATAATATATTTAAAATTATAAAACTTTAAAAATGGTTGAAATGTATTAATTTTAATGGAGGTTGAAATTGATCTGAAAATTAATATTTAAACTCTTGATTGGAAGAGTCATAATGGGGTTTCCGAATTAAAAGAGAGGCCGGTTCACATGGGTCTCATGAGATGGATTAGAGGAGATGGGTGGATCACATCGAGTTCACGTGATTTGCCAATCGGTGATATGTGCCCTTGGGCCTTTCTCGATGAGCTATTTACCTTTGCTATCTAACAAAAGTTTTTGGACTCTCTTCTTGAGTCTAGACGGCTTACTCCAAAAGAGAGCTAGTAGTAGTACCTTTGCCGTCCACTCTTCAAATAGCACAAAGGAGGCGTGCTGGTTGATGTGTTAAATAACTTTTGAAAGTGAACTTATTAATATTTTAAATTATAATTATATGAATAATCCTACATATAATAATAATATGTTTTTTACAAATTTTTACCTTTATAAAAAATTAAATAAATTGATATTTTATATATTAATAGTTAAATTTTCGAAATATACTTTTTGGCTATTCAAATGCAAAAAGCAAACTAGTTCCAATCACTTTTAAAAGTAAATCGGAAGTCAAAAAAAAAAAAAAAAAATTTCATAATTTCATTCGTTTTTGAATAACCAAATAATTTCTTAACAAATCTAGGATTATCTAAACTCCTTTTGCTGTTCTCAAAAGAGCAAGATTAAGCATACTAACTGCTATGAATAGCTCCAACAAGATATATGATGACGAGGGGTCACTTTGAAATGGAAACAATAGCGCGGGGTCTTATATGCAAATGTCCTAGACAGTTAAGCAAGAAACCCATTCGCAACACGGGAGAAGACTCTCCGATATTAATGAGCCTTCATGCACGAGAACCGAGGAGATTATCAAGTGTGATGAGTCTATTATTGTTGGATGACGATATTTGACGAGTTTTGACGAATGCCAGTGAGCCAAAAATAGTAGTTGTGATTTGTATATTTTCGGTATTATCAGGTAAGAAATTACAGAGAAAGTGGCCACCCGCTTTAATTAATTCATTATTTATAGTTTTGGAGCATTCAACTTAGAACTTGTCTTACGTTAGACATGAAACCATGTTTTCTTGGCAGGTGACTCTCACATTTTCTCCATTTTTTTTTAAAAGTATTTTTGCTGTACTACTTATGCAAATGTTTATTAGAGAAATTTAAAACTATCAAATTAAATAAATATAATGAGCTGAGTATCAAATTATCTTAAAAATCTAAGGTATCGTTTGGTAATAGACTAAAAATAAAATAGCCCGATTAAGTAATTTTTTAACTAAAAAATTAATATTAATTATTTTATACTACTATTGAATTAAATTAAATTATTAAAAAATACTTAATTTTAAAATTTTAAATTATTATAAGATCAATTTTATTTAAAAAATACTAATTTACAAAATTGGTCTATTAATTTTATCTCATTATCAAATGCATCATTAACTCATGAAATATAAATTTTCTTATTATATATATCAAACTCTATTTATTCAATATCTAATATGAAATTAATTTATCACAATTGAAACTATAATAAATATTATTTTATATTTTTGTTTTTTTTTTCTCTTAACACTTGTATTTGCATATTAAAATCCTTGTGGTGAAATATAGTTATAATCCAAACATGATTTGATATTTCTAATATTCAACTTAATTACATCCAAATATAATAATCATATCGACAGAACCACAAATACACTCGCGACCCATCTTAATCAGGATCGCGATAAGATTAGTCACAATCCAGGGCCTTAGATTCTGTCCTGTTATTGCTTGTTTGCATCCAATTGAATAGGACCCACATGTGTTTGATTGCTAGAGTCCAAAAATAACAGCATGTTCCTACACGATATGATTAGCTCATAGTCACTCTCGGATCGATTCTTGTTCGGAATAATAACGAAATAAAATAAAAAAAAATTTAAAAAAAGCAACTTGCGGATTTTCTCAAAAACGAAAAAAAAAAAAAAGAAGTTTGACGGAACGGAAAAGAATATAAAAAATGTTTGAAAAATATTTGGATCTTTTTCATTCCACTAACAGTTCGAATTCATCATTGTCGATGCTACGGTGCGTGAATTAACCAAAACAAAGTGTAATATTTATTGGTTTTCATATAATTTTTTTATATAAAATGCGATTCGATGATAAAAATCAAGACTCAATTAATTGTTAATTTATAATTAAAGAGCGAGTTTATAATTTATATCAAAAAATAATTTTAAAATTATAAATTTTTTTAAAAGAAAATGAGTGCTTGATATATAGGTCAGACCCGTTTGGTTTATAATCAATTTCGAAATCATTTTTCTTATAAAATTAATATTATTTATTTTATATTATTATTAAATTAAATTATTATAAAAAAATTAAAATAATTTTTCGAACTTTAAATTATTAAAATATTAATTTTAATATAAAAATATTAATTTATAAAAATACTCCACTAATTCTGATTCTTACAGTGCTCGGTTGTTAGCTATTTGCAAAAGAGAACGTGTAGAATTGTTTCTGCATCGTCTGTAACTAGAGGTGAATCAAGAATTTATACATATAATAGTCAACATTTCGAATTTGGAATTCGTGATTTTCCCTAAGGGTCCGTTTGGTTCGATTCCGGTTTTAGGAATCGTAGAATCGTGGAAATTGAGTGATTTCGGAGAATTGAAGAAATTGAATGAATTAGATAATTACAATGTTTGAATGAGTATTTACTGTAGGGAATTGGGAATTGGCTAATTCCTAAATTCTAAATTCCGTTGTTTGGTTGACAAATGAAATTGATCAATTCCATAAGTTGTTAAATTCTTGTATTTGGTTGACGTGAAAATTGAGAATTAGCATATTACATAAAATATTAATTTATATATAAATTAATACAAAATAATAATAAACTTAATTTAAAAATTTGTAATTATAGAAATATATGTTAACTAATTATTATTATGTTCAACATCTGACCAATACTGGTTTGCAACCATCATCAAATTATGGCCACCAAAACGATAAATAAAGAACACATCCGACTAGAAAAATTTTCGAGAAAACTTAGAATCATTGCCATCTTCAAAATTTACAAAAAAAATAATTTAAACTAGCACAAAAATAGTTCACATTTGAGATGCTGATTTCTTTTGCCAAAATAAGACATACAGAGACAGACACAAATTTTCGCTGAAATTACACCACGGAACCACAATTCCAAAAAAACATTAACATTGAGACTAGAATATGTAAAATCCACATTAATATTGAGGCTCCGGAGTTCTTCTGCTCTCTTTTCTTAGCGAAGAAGGTCTGATAGGTTTGTGATGACATTACCAAATCGACGAAATGCAACAAGATTCAAAAAATAATAAACCATAAGAGATCAAACTCGAAAGATATCAAGAAGATGCACGGTTTTAATCTCAAAAAGGCGATGATTTCATAGAGAAAAAAGGGATTGGGGTCGGAAATCTTATAGAAATCGCTTTGGATCGTCTTCTTCGAGGGCTCCGAAACTGTGGCGAAGATCGTCTTCCACTCAAACTCGACGAGGATGACGGGCTGTGAATGACGGGGCTCCGGTACTCGATGAGGACGAGGACGACGAGGACTTCGACACCGGCACTCGACAAGGACGATGAGGACGACGGGCTGTGGACGGGCACAGTGGAGGACGACGAGGACGACGGGCTGTGGACGATGAGGACTCCGGCACCGGCACTCGACGAGGACGACGGGCTGTAGGAAAGGCTGCTGGAAAACAAAGGGAATTCACGTGAGAAAGCTTATTTTCCGACCCTTTCGCCTGAAAAAAAAAAGGAAATCAGAGGCAACCTGGAATCAATTGATTTCTTCCATTCCGGTTCTCAGAATCGAACCAAATACGAGAATAGAGAAAATTGGCTTCCCAATTCCCTTTATTCCTTCGATTTCGGGTTTCAGGAATGGAAATACAGAATCGAACCAAATACGCCCCAAATAAATGGCCAAAATCGGCAACTTGTCCGCACCGCCCAGTTTGCGCTGGCCCACGTTTTCCTCGGGGCCCACAGAACTTGGCGACATGTCTGCCGGAACACGCGCTTGATGACCTGTCGCCCGTGTTCTCGGGGGGCGGCGTCCTCGCCCCAATGTACATTCTCTAACGTCGCCTAGGGATCTGGTTTTGGGTAACGACTTGCGATCCCGGGGCATTTTGGCGGCGGGGACCAGGTTGGTCAACGAGCCGCCAGGGCAGCCTTTCCAGATCTCGTGTCAGAGAAGACATCTGACCGCATAATTGTCCCATAAGCCCTCAGTTTTTTGGAAATAATAATCATTACTGTTACCCCTCGGCAAATTATGAAATTCTTTAAATCGCCAGAAAATGGGTAGCCTATCATTAAAAGGCTTAGTAATTATAAATTTCTTGATATCCTTATAAATTTTAATATATGAAACTTTATTTCCTATTTATAGAATTTTTTTCTTTTTTGGGTTGAAATCATGCATGAAACAATATTTGTGAAAGGATAAAACGAAGAAATAAGAAAAATATATTTTTAATTTAGTTTTTGTTGATTAATCCACACCCAAAGCTTATATTAAAAATGTTGACATTTAAAATAAGTTAGGATGAATTGTAATAGTAAGAAAAATAATTATATTTTGTGTGGCGGAGAATAAATAAAAACAATGATTACATTTTATGCACTTTTTTAATCAATTTTAATATTTACTGAATATAGCCAATAATTTTTAAAAAAGCCAGGGTGTTGCATCAATATAAACAACAATTTTGGGGCAATATCTAATATTTCGTACCTTTGGGTTCAGAAATCCTTTTCAGATTCCATTCGGGTCTCGCAGTATCCCGACCAAATTATATGCTGTCCACAGCTGCTTCCGTATTAAAACTTAAAAGAGGACCCACGTCCCAGGCCGACGAACCGGAACCAAGCCGTCTACGTGGCAATCCTTTGTCCGCTCGATTACTCCCTAAACCGCCTATTTTCATGCCACGTAGCCGATTTAGTTTATCAATTCTGCACCTGAGTCAAACCATTAAAAGCCTCTCGTTAATTTCCTACTGTTTCCAGACAGCTGCCAGAACCCCATTGGATCCAAAATCAACTGCTTGAATAAAAACACCAAACAGCAATATTAGCCAATGGAAACTTCCCACTCGCCGTTCTGGTCCAGCTCGCGTCCGTTATTATTCTGCGTCCTCCTTCTTCCCTCCCATTCGACAAGCTCTTCAGCGGCAAGAAGAACAAAGGTGACCCGTTTCCGACACCCTCCGAATTCCCCCGAAAAATTCGAAGGGCAGAAGTTACTCGTTTCTCGAGACCCCCAAATCCCCCGAAAATTCCAGCCCCGACGCCGATCTCGCAGTACTGGAAGTTCTTCTAAAAGCGAGGCGGATCGATAGGAATCAGGTCCCAGTTTGATTTTCCGGAGAGGTTCCCGGCCGGAGGCCGGGGGTGAAGGAGTCTGGGCCATCGAGATTGGTCTTGAGATTCGTGGAGAGTGGCGATGGGTTGGGATCTGGGGACTGCGCTGGTGAGGATGGGGGTGATGACGGTGGGGACCTCGGACCACGCCTCCGTCGTCAACATCAACATCTTCGGGGCCCTGGTCTGCGCCTGCATCGTGATCGGCCACCTGCTCGAGGAGAACCGGTGGATGAATGAGTCCATCACCGCGCTTATCATTGTGAACTTCTTCGTCTCCTAAAGCTCGGATCTTTATTCCCCACTTTTTATTTTTTTCTGAGATTAAATGGGAGAAATTGGTTGGTTTTGGTAGGGGCTTTGTTCGGGGGTGGTCATTCTGTTGACAACCAAGGGGAAGAGCTCGCATATTCTGGTGTTCAGCGAGGATCTCTTCTTCATATATCTGCTTCCTCCGATTATTTTTAATGCTGGGTGAGTTTCTGGTTTGGATTTTTTCAGCTTCCGAAATCAAGATTGTAGCTTTACCGCCACGAATATGATGAGGTTGAATTTGGTGTAGTATTGATGTTTGTGAGTTGTTTGTGGTTTGTGATTTTCGTGGCTTGACCCGTGAGGTCTTAAACAGGTGGTGCGATGGGTGATTGGATGCTCACGTTTATGCAACCATGGAAAAATTTTAATTTGTAGATTTAGTCTCTGACGAATGTGTACACTATGTAACGTGCTGAATAATTATGCTTATATTCACTTTTTACAGAAGAACCATTCCAGGCATTTAGTTATGAATATAATACTTTTTCTGCAAGATTAAGTGATTGACCACTGAATTGTTGTCATTCTGGATGGATTGCATGATGCTTACATGTTGAGGATATACGAAGGCTACATTTAATTCTTTGAAATTTGGATAGTTAGTTCCAAGTGGCTTGATATCAGATTGCTGCTCTTCTGTGTAGGTTTCAAGTGAAAAAGAAACAGTTTTTTCGCAATTTTATGACAATTATGCTTTTTGGTGCTATTGGAACCTTGATATCCTTTTTTATAATTTCATTTGGTAAGTATTGATCGGCAAGAAAGTAATATTGTTTCCAGCAAAATTGATTTCTTCTAGAATTAGATGTTTTATTTTACTATGTTGTTGTTCCCAGGTGCCATTGAACTTTTCAGTAAAATGGACATAGGTCTGGATATTGGTGATTATCTTGGTGAGATCTCTTTATTCTTGTACTCGTTCATCTTTTTTAAATTTTCAAGCATAGTACTCTTTCTCTATGAAATTAGTGTCTATATGGACCCTTATTTGTTTCCATTGTGTGTTTTCAGCAATTGGTGCAATCTTTTCGGCAACAGATTCTGTTTGCACATTGCAGGTAAGAGAACACTTCCTATGTTGCTTTTTGTAGTTTAAAATGATAACAGGAAATTGTCCCAAATCATTGTGCTTGTGCAACAGGTTCTGAATCAGGATGAGACACCCTTGCTTTATAGCTTGGTCTTTGGTGAAGGTGTTGTGAATGATGCCACATCTGTCGTACTTTTCAATGCGATTCAGAATTTTGATCTTGTACACATTGACGCCATTATTGTACTGCAGTTTGTGGCAAACTTCTTTAAATTATTTATTGCTAGTACCTTGCTTGGAGCGCTTGTAAGTTCTTTGTTTTTCCATTTCCCTATAAAAAGTTTACCAACATCTTCCTTCCCAGATAGAACATTTAGAAGTTCTACTAATGCCTTGTGTTTCCTGCCTTGTTTACAGGCCGGACTGCTAAGTGCATACATCATAAAGAAGTTGTATTTTGGCAGGTTTGGTTGAGATTCGGTCTTTTTATTGTTTTCTCTGCATTAATATATGCTAGCAAGGGATGCTGGAGCACTTCCCAATTTTTGGCTTTTCCTCAATTTGTTAACTAGAACAGTTGTGATAAATGCAATTTGCACTTTAAGATGCCACAAAAGGCTTGTTAAATTGCTTCTGACTGATCAACTCAGGGTTTTTATACGAGAGGATCAAAATCTAGTTCAGGACTGTTTTTGTCAGATATTTTCTAACTGATAATTGTTTGCTCTCAGGCATTCTACAGATCGCGAAGTTGCATTGATGATATTGATGGCTTATCTTTCTTATATGCTGGCTGAAGTGAGATTCTTCTTCAAGAACATTGAATACTTCTGACAATTATTCCTTTCTTTTTATGAGAATACATAACATTGATTGATTGCCTAGCCTTGAATTTATGATTTTCTTTGCAGTTATTAGATCTGAGTAGCATTCTCACAGTATTCTTCTGTGGGATAGTAATGTCACACTATACATGGTACAATGTCACAGAGAGTTCAAGGATCACCACTAAGTATGTTCAAATCCTATATATCTTTTGCCAAGTGGCACTGCTTCTTCTTGAGTTACTATCAGTGCTGTGACATCTCTTTCTTTCTTCTGATCACTGCAGGCATGCTTTTGCAACAATGTCATTTATTGCAGAGACTTTTCTGTTTCTTTATGTTGGTATGGATGCTTTGGACATTGAAAAGTGGAAGTTTGTAAGTAACAGGTATGTAATGTATATTCAAATCTGTTCTAGATATTTTAATCTGCATGAGGACAATTCTGAAAGGACATGTAGAATTATGACAAATCAAACTTGAGCATTCTGTATTTCTGGAATTTATTTCTGATTTTTATTCTTCCAGTGGCTAAAAGGATCATGTATTCTATCTATTGCAGTCCTGGAACATCAATTGGAATTAGCTCAATTCTGCTAGGCATGGTGCTGGTTGGAAGAGCTGCTTTTGTCTTTCCACTATCTTATCTATCAAACCTAGCTAAGAAGAATCCGAATGAAAAAATCCCATTTAAGCAGCAGGTAATTGTAGCATCATGCATGGGGCATCACATATTTCTGTTAATTTAAGGCTAATACAAGTTAATTGACAGGTTACAATATGGTGGGCCGGTCTTATGAGAGGGGCAGTTTCAATTGCTCTTGCCTACAACAAGGTTAGGCTCAAGTTTCTTGCTTTAGATTATAAGTTATCTAATTTAACTTCATTTGCTGTTTGTTGTTGAAAACTACAGTTTCTTTCGACTTTCTTCACAACAGAACTGCATTGTGAACTTATTTTGTAGTCTTGATTAATTTCAGGAAGGGAGCAAAAATCTGTTATTACAGTTTGTCATCAAAGATGTGTTGCGGACTTGGCCATTTTCACATTTTGCAACCCTTTTGGTTACACCACAAATTCACAATGCATGCATAAGAACTTGTTTTGGAGCACTTAACCTCAATATTATTTTTCACAAATGTCTTTGACATGGGTCATCATTTTGAGTGATTGTCCAACTGTTGAGTTGGCTGTTTTCACATTTCACGACCCTTTCCTTTACACCACAAATTCACCATGCACACAAAAGAAAATAGTTTGGAGCGCTTGACTTCAATATTATTTTTCGCAAATACACCTACGGGTCATTATTTCGAGTGTTTGTCTGACTGTTGAGGGTGTATACTACAAACATCATGCCTTGGGGCAACTTTCTTCTGAGGAACTGTTTAGGACTTACATCTTTACTGTGAATTTTTATGTTACATTTACTTTTGATCATTCATTTCTTCCTATAGCTTCTAAGAGTCTCTTTTGTTTGATCTTGACAAGTTTTTTCTTCCTCTGCTGAACATATGCAGTTTACTAGATCTGGGCATACACAATTGCCTGGCAATGCAATCATGATCACCAGTACAATTACGGTTGTTCTCTTCAGCATGCTGGTAATGCATCTCACCTCCATCTTTTCACTTTATGATTCTTGTGCCAGAAAATATTATTGTCTTTCTGGACATCAACAGTATCTTACTTATGACCTGATGGTGATTCTAATGGACATACTTAATCACACTCTCATTTACAACATTTACAATTTCAATCAAATAATGGCAAGTTAGACAATATCATGAAGACACTGTGTGACACTAAACGCCTCTTATTACTCGGTCAACAACAGTCAGAATCTACTCGAAGTTATATCTTATCCAGACTTGACAACATCTCTCTCACATGTATATAGTTGTCTCATTAGTTAATCTTTGATTTAGACAGACTTTTTTATAACCATTGTGAATCTTTAGGTGTTTGGGATGATGACAAAGCCTTTAGTTAGGCTGTTGTGCGCCAGACCTGTCGGCAATACCTCAGAGCCCACAACTCCAAAATCTCTCCTTTTCCCGCTTCTTGACAACAATCAGGGGTCCGAAGTAGAATATGCATCCAATTGTATCTCTCGCCCTACAAGCCTCCGAATGCTTCTAACCACACCGACTCATACTGTCCACTACTGGTGGCGCAAATTTGACGATGCCTTCATGCGACCAGTGTTTGGTGGGCGTGGATTTGTTCCATTTGTGCCCGGTTCGCCGACAGAGAGAAGCATCCGCGTTGAGGAGTGAGCTGAAAAAGAGGAAGAAGTAAAGGAGTTCCAGGATATCAAGCTAACAGATTCCTTAGCCATTACTGCACTATGTTCCTGAAAACACATTCAGATATGCATCTAAACTCGAGTTTCGCAAGGTTTTCGGCTAGCAGCAGCATGTGTTGTATTTTTGTTTGATTTATTTATTCTTATGTTGTGTGTTTATTATGGTTATTGGTCCTTCACGTGAGAAGCAAAACGTTGGCGATTTCTGCCATTCCACTGTAAATCTGAACATGTTCATGTTACATGTACTGTAGCCTGTATTTTTACCTCCAGGAATTGCATCATTGACAAGATAGGTCCTTTTGTTGTATCTGTAGATTTTTGTGTTCCTTTCTTTTTTGGTCTAATCAATAATAACACAGAATACTTTTATATCATTATGCATATTTTATAACTAATTAATCTTATATCGAATTAGTGAACAAATAAAATAGGATATGAACTGTGGGTTTGCCAGTATCAGATTTCATCCGGTCTTGGCTTATGCAAGAAGATGTGTTTGGGCTGTAGATCTGCGGAATCGCCAGGATTTAAGCCTCAAAGCCGCCTCTTTGCCCTTGCCGGAGCCTGTCATCTCAGCCGTCGCCCTGCTTCCCTTTGCCCTTGGATCAATGACTCCTTCGGCTTGGAGTCCTTCCCCGTCACCTTTCGGTGCTTTGCTGAAGCGATAATTGATTCGATACGGAACCTGAAAATCCTTGGCGGCCAGTCAATCGCAAATGCATACACGGCTCGTCAAGGATCGGACCCAACAGACACGACCGAAATCTGAAAGTGAGAAATTACCTACCGGCCCCTGGTTTTTCTCAATTTCGCTGATTTTTTGTTTCCTCCACTAAAATTCAACTTCCTCCGACGACCTCTCTCCTTCCTTTTACGTCGCCGCCGGGGAGATCTGGATCTCCGCCGTGCTCTCCGAGGCCTCCGCCGTGGACCCCAACTCCTCCTCTGTTGGCACCAGCCGTCAAGGTCACTCTCAGGCCCCTCCACCTCTTCGTCTATGATTTCTCTCCCCAGAGTGAAAAAATTGGGGAGTCACTTTATCTGCTTGAAGGAATTGGCTAAAAAGGTTTCATTCTTGATGGTCTAATATTTGACTTGGTGATTAGAGTATTTTGCATTGATGGTTATTGTGGAGATACGGATTTGGTTCGAGTATGTTTTGTTGTGGATGAATTGCTCAGAATGTAAGGGGCCCAACCATTGGCACTCCACTCAACTAATTCCTGTATGAACTTGTGACTGGTAAGTTGCTTTTCTACTTTGAGTTGCTTTAAACCAGAATAAGAATGCATGCCGCTTCATCCTTCGATATTCAGGATTTTTATCTGATGTTTTTTGCATTTTAATGCATTGTTCATCATTTATTAAATAATTTTGCTTGAGAAGTAATTGGAATCATTTATTCTCACCATCTCACTTTCTCCCTATCTTGGAGCATTGTGTCATATAAGAATGCTAAATTGTTGCTTGCACATGTGCTATTCATATATCTTATTTTAGTCAGTACTTGCGATAAATATATAAAGCCTTACATTTCTGTTGTTATATAATTGGATTAATCTGCAAATACAATGCTTGATTGTATTTCAAGGTTACTAAAAGGCATTTTACTTAGTCTTTTCTCTCTCTTTTCTAAAAAATCAAAGAAAAGAAAAAGAGAAAAAGAAAAGAAATGATCACCTTCACATGTCTGAGATCGTTGAGGCATTGAAGCATCAGGATCCAGGCCCCTGCTTTCTCCCTCCACTGATAATAGGATGGGTGGAAATGCCTTTCTATAGGAACTTTGTAGTACTTTCTGTCCGTGCCATTGTTCTATCGCCATCAACATGCACCGAATGCTAATTCAGGTCATGCTAATTGTTTCTCAAGAGATCCGTATTCATCTTTGATATTCTTTAAATCTCAAACATTTTGATAATGCTTGTCATTGAAAAATGTTTAGGTGATAAATTTTTGATACTCTTACATCCTCTTTATCATCAATTCCATGATCGTAATACATTCGAATTTCATTATTTTCCCTACTTAAATTACATTTTTTAGTGGTTAGTATTGTCAAATTAATTTCCACCGGATGTTGCATTATATGAAAATTTGAAATTTTCATTAAAATTGTGTTAACTTAGTCATGTCTCAAATTTGGATTTTTCGTAAAGTTCTAATTAAATTAGAATTCATATTAGCAAGTGATTTAGTTAGTCTAATTATTTTTTGAATTTGTCTCCTACTATAAAATTTGAATTAATAGCATTTTTATTTGAATCAGTCTTTTATTTTGATTCAAATTCAGTTAGGCTATTTTTATAAATATACTATTCATTTAAGGGTTTCAAAATAGTGAAATAGGAAAACATAGATTAAAATTTTCTAAATGTCTTATGATGGTTAGACTAGTTAGTCTTTTGTGAAGTTAGTAATATTGGAGTCTCGTCTCCATTATTGTAATATTCTCTTCTTTCTTATCGATATAACATCTTACGGATTGTTTTCGCCCGTGGATTAGTAAATCATAAACTTAAGTACGTAAATATCTTATGTGCTAACTTTTCTATTTTATTTTCTTCTTTTATATCGTGAATTATAGTGGATATCAGTATTTCGCGTAACAAATTGGTGTCAAAGTTTTGTTTAATATTTCAACTATGAAGTTCGATGTAAAGAAATTTAATAAAAAGTAAGAGTTTCCTATTTGATAAGTAAGAGTTCATACAATTTTTACTCAATAAGGGTTGAAAAGCACATTAAAGAATGCCAAGTCTGAAGAACCAGAAGGATAGTGCATATAGTACTATCATTTTCAATCTTACTGATAAGGTATTCTATCCGTTTTTAAATGAAATATCATTTTCAGAGTTATGAAAAAAATGGGAGAAATAATATATAAGTAAAACTATTTCAAACCGAATTTACTTAAAATAGAAGTTTTTCAATTTTCGAATGAAAGAAGATGCGAATATAGTTGATAATTTTAATACTTTTAATAAACGAATATTTCAATTATTAAGTATTGATGTTAAAATTAAAAATAAAAAATAAGATAATTATTTTATTATCGTCTTTATCTTTTTTTCTTGAGAATCTGAGAATATGAAAATAACTATCATATATAGTAATGATTTAAAATTTAATGATATTTTTACTGTCATTCTATCTAATAAATATTTGGAAAAGATTGAAGGGAATGAATCACACTCAAAAGCACTAATTGTCAGAGGTCGCACTGAAAAAAATCAAAATCAGGTTATTTTAGATCTAAATTCAAAGAAAAGAATTATATGTAATATAAGGAGATGAGACATGCAATTGAAGAGTGTTGAAAATTTTTTTTTAAAAAAATCTCAGTCTAAAAAGCAAATTAATGAAAAAGTATCGGTTGCTGAATGAAGTTATGATAATATTTATGGTAATATTCTCTTTATTAATTTTGATTTTGATCGTTACCATGATACTTAGATTCTTGATTCTGATTATTTTTACCACAGTGTCCCAATAAAAATTGATTTAAAAACTAAAAGTTTTATAATAGTAGTTTAATTTTGATGAATAATACTAATTCATGCAAAAATGTCAAAATTAAAATAATTAAAATTAAATATTTGATAATATTATTAGGACTCTTACTGATGTTAGATATGTTTCTGATTTGAAAAAGAATTAGATTTCTTTGGGTATTTTGAATTCTAGTAGTTGTAAGTATTCTGCTGAAGGTAGAATTCTTAAATTTGCTAAAGGCTC
This sequence comes from Trichopus zeylanicus subsp. travancoricus, assembly GCA_005019695.1. Lineage (NCBI taxonomy): Eukaryota > Viridiplantae > Streptophyta > Magnoliopsida > Dioscoreales > Dioscoreaceae > Trichopus > Trichopus zeylanicus. The sequence continues at coordinate 456,852 of RXID01014894.1, read as the reverse complement.
ATTAATAGTAATGAAACACCTAAAATATGAAAATTTGTATGAGTTAATAGGAAAAATCGTTGAAAATGCAGTAATAATTTCTCATTTTTTCTGATATGGCCCACCTATAATATATGCGTCTTAATCATATGAGTTAGTAAAGTTTGACTGAGCTCAAAAAAAAAATTTATTGAAAAGTCTCAACTCATGCAAATTAGATTTTTTGCAAATATTATCTCTATGATAAATAATTTAAAGTAAAGTTTAACACTAGTACTCACACTAAAAAATTAATTGATTATATTCATTTTAATGTGTGGTATTCTTCTATTTCATCAAAATATATTGCTCGTTATTTTATTAGTTTTATTGATAATTTTTATAGAAAAGTGTGGATTTATTTTTGCAAGTATTTTCTGTTTTCAAATAATAAAAATTTTCAGTTGAAAAAAGAATTAGTAAAAAAATTAAATATCTCATAAGTGATAATGATGGAGAATACAAATCAACAGAGTTTCTTAAATTTTTTGAAGATCAAGACATCAAATGTCATTTTATCATCGCAGAAAAATCTCGACAGAATGGTGTGGTTGAAAGAATTAACAAAATTTTATTAGAAAAAGTATATAATATGCTTAGTACAGCTAATCTCGATAAGGATTTTTAGACAGGGACAGTCAACACAATATATTTTATTGTAAATCATCCTTCTCATACAATCATTGGTTACAAAACTCATGAAAAAAATATAAACCGGTGTAACCTACAAATTATTTTTTTCTTAAAAATTTTTGGTTACTCTACTTATATGCATATCGTTAAATATAAGTTAGCTGCATATTTTAAAAAGTGTATTTTTCTTAATTATACTAATGGTGTTAAGAATTATTATTTGTGGGATCCTACTATTTCTAATGTTATTATTGAGAGAGATATAATATTTGATGAAAATGGTATGTTAAAATCTCTCAAAAAATATTCCAATGATATAATGTAAGTAGAGGTGGAACATATAGTTCTTTCACAAGATGATATTCAAAGTATGTCAAATTCTCAAAAGAATTTCAAAAGTCAAATTAAAATTTATGAGAAAATTCCACTTCAAAAATCTTTAAAAAATATAAAAGCACCTGAAAAGTATAATTTTGAGGATATGGTAGCTTTTGGTTTATTTACTAACAATGGTGATTTTTCTTTCTATAAAGAAGTAATGCAGGATAAAAATTTTTTCAGTGACAAGTTGTTATAAATGAACAGATAGACTCTCTTCAAAAGAACCATATTTGGGACTTGAGATAAATTGTACTAAATTTAAGACCCGTTTATTTGCAAAAGGATATTAATAAAAGTAAGGTATTGACTTCAAAAAAATTTTTTCTCCTGTAATTAAAAACACATATATTCATTTTCTACTTACTTTAGTTATTTTTTATAATCTTAAATTAGAACAGTTTAATATTAAAATCATTTTTTTACATGGAGAATTAGAAAAAACAGATTTTTATATAATAACCTATAGGGTTAATCCAAAAAAATAAGAAAAATTATATCTGTAAGTTGAATAAATTATTTTATAATTCGAAATAATCTCTAAGACAATGGTATAAAACATTTGACAATTTTATATTAGAATAAGATTTTATTTATTACAAATATGATTGTTGTGTATATTTTAAAATATATGTCAATAATTCATTCATTATATTATTTCTTTATATTGATGATATGCTTATTTTTTTTAAGACATATCTATACTTAATGATTTAAAGCTTAGAATGAAAAAAGAATTTGAGATGAAAGATTTAGGTGCTGTGAAAAAAATTCTCGACATAGAAATTGATCGGAACCAAAAGAATTACAAGTTATGTCTCAAACAAAGTAAATATCTTAAGAAGATTATTTCTCATTTTAGTATATAAAATTTAGAACCCGTTAGTACTCTTTTAGTATCTCATTTCAAACTTTCAGTTCAATTATATCCTTTTACAAATGAAAAATATGCATATATGGAGAGCATCCCGTTTTCAAGTGCTATTAGAAGTCTAATATATTATGATATACATAAGATCTGATATTGCACAAATAGTCAGCGTTATTAGTCGTTACATGACAAACTTAAAAAAAGAATATTGACAAGCTGTGAAGTGATTATTAAGATATATCGAAAATACTTTTAATATTGGTTTATATTTCGACAGGAACATAGTTCAAGAGATCAAAATTTTTGGTTACGTTGATTCAGGCTATACTGGAGATTTTGATCAACGATAATCCCTCATCGGTTATCTTTTCACTCTTTGTGGTGGTTTTATTGGTTGGAGGTATATCTTATAATTAACTATAACATTATCTATAACAGAATTTGAGTATATGACAGTTATATAAGCAGTCAAAGACGCTCTAAGATTAAAAGATTTGGCAAATAAAGTTAGTTTTTCTCAATGTGTTTTTCCTATTTTTTGTAACAATCAGGGCGTCATACACCTTACAAAGAACTAAATGTACCATGTCAGATTAAGATACATAGATGTCCGATTTTAATTTATCCGAGACATTGTTGAAAACGTTCAAACTCTACTTGGACTTGATCAATATTCAAGATCGTTGATTCTGTTTTATGGGGCAATAGTGAAGACATTTCAAATTCAAAGAAGAAGATTACTCGAGCCAATATAGAGATTGTTTATTTAATCGTGTCTCGAATCTGAATTTTCCAAAAAGTCCTAATTAAATTAGGATTTATATTAAGAAGTAATTTAGTGGAACTAATATTTTTTTAGATTTATCTTCTACTAGAAAACTTGAATTAATAGGATTTTTATTTGAGTTAGTCTTCTATTTTGATTCAAATTTAGTTAGATCATCTATATAAATACTCCATTCATCTAAGGGTTTCAAAACAGCGAGATAGAAAGATATAAATTAAAACTTTCAAAGCGTTTTATGATGACTAGGCTAATTAATCTTTTGTGAGAGTTGGTAATATTGGAGTTTTGTTTTCATCATTGCAATCTCCTCTTCTTTCTCATCAATACAATATCCTTTGGATCGTTTTCGCCCGTGGAGTAGGTCATAAACCAAACCATATAAATATCTTGTGTGCTATTTTTTTTCTTTTTCTACATCGTGAATTATGGTGAATATCGGTATTTCATATAACAAAATTGATGGCTAAGGAGCATAATATATTTAACATATTCAAAGTTGAATACTTGTATTCTTCCTGTCTTCAAATCTATATTTTCAGACCAATAGCTTTTATTGTTTGGCGCCCACTATCTAGACTTCAGAGTTCTTTACATGTGTAAAAGCTAATCGTTTTTATTATTCTCAGTCTGCGTCGAGCTTTATTGATGTTTTGGCATATCAAACTGTTAGCCTGGCATACATAAATATAAGATCCTTTTGTTCACAAAATCCTTTTTTTTGCATTATTTTAGCCCAAAACATTTGTGCAATTTCTCCTTTCGCAAATTTTCCACTATATTGTGAGATTTTATGTTATCTAGAGTGATGCAGGCTTGCATGGAGGATTTCCAAGAAAGGGCCCTTTCAAAGTGGATGCTCTATTATGGTGCCAACCCTCACTAAAGCTGAAGGAATTCTATCATTAAATCAACTTTTTGATTCCAAGTAAATGTTAATGCTGGAGTCCATTTATGAGCCTGGAATAATAATTCCTGAGGTGAAATTCACTTTTTGATCCAGAACAAATTTTAGAGCCGGTCCTCTTTAACCTCATATTATATGTTTAATTTTGGTTTTTTGCAGCTTAAGCTCCTCTATCCTTACTCCAACTATTGGGGTTCATTTTGGACATGTTCTTGTGCATCTGAAGGTCTGCCATAGTTTCTAATTTTTTTCCTCTTCTGCCTTATAAGATATAGATAATAAAGGGAAAATGATGCTATGCCTAATTTGTTTCAATTTTCTATTTTTCTCCTTTTTAGTTTCATGTGGATAGTCTTAAACATTGAGTTAGATCAAGGATGGGCCTGTTTCTCCTCCTTTTCAGAGTTTACATTTTACTCATGCAAACCAGTTTCAGCTACTTTTGCTTCATAGCAGATGCAGCTGAAATGGTGTGAGACTGTTATGCCACTCAACAAGCTGTAATACAATTTCAGCTGCTTTTGCTTCAGAGAAGATGCAGCTGAAATGGTGTGTTTTTGGCTTTACATTTCCTTGTGTCACAAACCACTGTATATTCCCATTTGAATGGTTGGCCACTTTACTCCTTACCAGTGTTTGTTATTCAAATTTATATTTCAACACCGAGTTACATCCCTGAGAAAACCACACTGCTATGTCATTTCTCAAATGTTATGAAGTTGTGATTAGGTGTCAACACCCTCATCAAGTAAAAATCAAAAAATTGAAATTCATACTTTTGAGTTCTTTGAAAGCTCTAGAATATGCCATGGCAACCTAAATGCTATCATTGTCCTTGCCATTTACAATAATATGTTACCATTTCCATCTGACCTTAACTTCTGTTGTTCATCTTCTTGGGAGTGTTATTTCTTTTCCTCTGTAGGAGTCTGTTATATTATTTCCTTGACAAAGCATCTTTTTCACATTATTCATGTTCAAAATTTCCAATCATGCAGCATGTCTAACTATGTATATATTTACCCCTAATTAAACAATCTCAGGCCTTTGCCTGTCACCAATAGTACCTCATAAGAAATATCTTCTTGTTTAGTAGTGAAGTATGTAGTCATATAAATTACACTACCCAATTGAGCGGCGTTAAACTTCACTTCCTAAAACAACGATTTTGCCTTTCCATCTTGGTGATCACTAGGGGTGTTAACAGGTCAGGCCAGTTGTGTGCTTGTATAAGCCCAAGCTTAGCCTGAAATGCATTTAGGTAGGGCAGGTAGCCTGAAATTTTACTGGAAACCTTTTTGACTAGACAAGCTATGGTTTAGGCCTACTTAATTTTTCAGGTCTATATAACAGAACTGAAGAATCTTCCCAACTCAAAGGCCAAAATTTTGCACTCAAGTCTGAACTTGTCAAGGAAATATATAGCTGGGTATTGAGGCCAGGCTTGGCTATTGACAGCCATCGTGATCATCTCCCCACTCTATCAATAAAGGCTACCAATGAAATTGTTTCTGTCTATCCAAACAGATCCTCACTGTCTAGGGTGGTCTAATTATGACACACGAGGTTATTTTGTGGATTTCTTTTTATTCTGTTTTGCTGAGTTTTCTCAAGTCTGCAAAGATGATAAACTGTGAGTTCTGATTTTACCTTTTGATGCAAGACCCGCGAGGAAAACGAGTTTAAAATTGAATTAAACAAATATATATACCTCAGGTTTGAAATAAAACTTTGAAATCTTTATCTGCAATTTTCAGCTGATCCACCTTAATGCTTGCCACTCTTTGATAGGGAAGAGTTGAAGAGAAAAAATTTTAAAATAAAAAAAATCCTTTGAACAGGCTTGTGAACGTCTACTCTCTATTTTGTCAATTCTCAATTTCGTTACACTATAATTGACATTGATTTGGTTTTTTGCAAATAAGTTCTTTAAGTTTATTATAATTACAAATCAAAGTTTTGTAATTACAAATAAGACAAAAAGTTTATAAAAAGGTCCAAATCTCAAATAATTCAAATAAATCAATTTAAATCTAAATTTTCAATCGGATTCGGTCTCATAAAATTTATCCTCCTTCAATCAGACAACTTCAAGGTAATACCAAATGTTGGGTATACTGTAAAACATTTCGACCTATCACAGAACATCCAAATGAGTATATACATATATAAAATTTGACTCCGTTTATACTGTTATCTATTATCATGTAAATATCAATTAAACAGTTAAACTTGAGCCACTCACTATATTTTCGAATTGTCTAATCTGAATTACACAATCAAACTTATTTTAAAAACAAAGCGATAAATATTTTATAAGACCATAAGACTAATAATCTCTCACTTGGCCTATAAGTTTGTTTATTTATACATATATAAGTAGATGTATACTGAAAATAATTTTTGAGAAAATAATTTTACATGGGATCTCAATTGTGTAATTCAGAGACAATGAACCATACTATTTTTCCTCAATAGTCCCCATACATGTCCAACCATGGATGAATGTATACTAATGATATACCAACTGTTTTCATGTCAAAGTAAGTAGAGTAGTACATCAGTTGAGTTGAATAACCTCAAACATAAACATAAACAATGTGCTCATAAAATAAGATATATAATAAAACATAACGATAGTGAGAATTTTCATGTCTTTTCCATTAACGGTCTACTTGCTTCGTACTTCTCTCAGAAATACGTTACTTAGATGCACAAATTTTATTGAGGACATCTCACAAGTGCTAATGCACTTCATCTAAATGAGAGGTATAAAACGGATATGATGTTCAGTCATATCTTCATTATAAGCATTTCAGGAATCACCTACACATGATTAGTAGGTTCTTATGTAAGTGCTCATCACCAACCTATCTAGTGATCTATAGAATTCTCAAGGACTTCATCTTCCAAATTGGAAAATTAAAAATAAAACACATCAATGAAATCATTTTATATGGAAAAAGTAATATTATACTAACAAATAAACTGTAACCAGATAAAAATATATGTAACGATCAAAACATGACAACATCTTTACAAACTATGCTCATACAATTGACATGCTCTTTAAATATTTTTACCGCAAGACATTTAATCATTGGGTTAGTCAGATTATCTGCAGAGAAGATCCATGAAACAATAATATCCTTTTTCTAAACTTTTTTACGAACATAATAAAATTACAACTTAATATGCTTTACTTTAGAATAACATATAGTATTCTTAGTAAGAGATATAGCTGCATCATTATCACAGATTATCTGTATTGGCCTGTAAATATAATCAATCACTTAGAGATCAGAAAGAAAATATTTCAATCACATAGTATATTTACTAGTTTCACAACAAGATATGTATTCTATCTTCATAGTTGATAAAACAATAATAGTTTGTTTCATACTACGCCATAAAATAACTCATTCTGTTAGAATAAACACATATCCAGATGTAGACTTCAAATTATTCTCACATGTTTTCCAATCAGAGTTTGTATATTCAAGAATATTTAATGATTTATAATCATCAAATAAGAGCATATAATTGTGGATTTTTTTTAAATAATGGAAAAAAATTTTAATTGCTCTCCAATGAATTATTCCTAGATTATTTTGATATTTGCCAAGAAGTCTCACAAAAAAAGTAATATTTGGATGGGTACAGATTATCAAGTACATCAAACTGCAACAGTTAAAGTATAGGAAATTTTGTACACCTCTTATCTCTCAATTTCATTCTGAGGATATTGCTGAAGAGTAAGGTTATCACATTTAACTATAGGTGGTTATCTAACTTTACAATTATTCATACTATATTTCTAAAAAATTTTAACAATATAGGTCTCATGAGAAAGCCAAGTAATCGATACTTTCTGTTTCTGTATATTTTAATATCCAAGACATATGTAACATTGTCAATATTTTTCATTTCAAAAACTGTAGACAACATCCTTTTAGTTTCTCGAGAGAAATTCAGTTCATTACTAATCAATAAGATATCATCAACGTATAACATCAATATTTGAACTTTATTCCCTCTAACCTTCAGGTATATACAATTATCAGTTATATTCTTTCGAAGGTCAAATTTTGTGATTGACTCATGAAATTTAATATACCACTATTGAGACACCTGTTTTAAAACATAAATAAATTTATGTAGTCTACAGATTTTTAAATTTCATAAGTCATATAAATTTCTTTTTCAAGAATTACATTCAGAAATGCTCTTTTAACATTCATTTGAATGAGTCCATAGTCATATTGGGCAACCAATATCATAAAGATTCTTAATGAATCTTTTCTAGAAACTGGAGAAAATATCTCATTATAATCATTTCTTCTCTTTGAATGTATCCTTTAGTAACTAATCTTATTTTATACTTATTAATTTCACCATTGACCTTCAATTTAGATTTATAGACTCATTTACAACCAATTGATTTACAGTTTACAGGAGTTTGTACTAGAGACCAAACTTTATTTTTCTGCATTAAGTCAATTTTTTCAGTTATTACATTCAACCAGGATTTTGCATTCTCACTGCTTATGACTTCTGAAAAATTCAATAGATCATCGTTTTTTGTGATCAATGACACAAATATCTCATCTAAATTATTTGAACTCTGAATATGCATATTTCCAGTTTTCTCTAAATATATAATGTAGTCATCTGATATAATTAATTTACGAATTTTTCTAGGACTTTCATCTGACTGGTCTCGCATAACAATTGGTGCTTCATCTTATTTAGTTCTATCTGACTCATCCTCAACTTTAAATCTTTTCCTCTTCCTGTGACAGATGTGTTTTGTTCAATAAATTTGATATCTTTATTTTCAAATATGGAACCCTAAACAGGATAATATAACCTGTAACCTTTAGATCTTTTCGGAAAATCAATGAACTTACAACTTAAACTCCACGCTGTAATTTTTGGCATTTTAGGTTTAGTAATTCTAGCTTCTACATCACAACCCTAAATTCTAAAATAATTCAGATTGGATTTTCTGTCAAGTCATTACTCAAAAGGAGTTTTAGGAACATATTTGGATGATACTCTATTTAAAATGTATGTAGCCATCATCAATGGTTCACCTCATAAAGAATTTGATAATTCACTAAAAACCAACATGTAACGTATCATGTTCATCAAAGTCTTATTTCAGTAATTCTAGCATCTACATCACAACCCTAGATTTTAAAATGATTCAGACTGGATTTTCTGTCAAGTCATTACTCAAAAGTAGTTTTAGGAACATATTTGGATGATACTCTATTTAAAATGTATGTAGCCATCTTCAGTGGTTCACCTCATAAAGAATCTGATAATTCACTAAAAACCAACATGTAACGTATCATGTTCATCAAAGTCCTATTCCTCCTTTCTGCTACTCCATTTTACTATGCATTTCTTGAAATGATTGTATTTGCAATGATTCCATACTCATGTAAGAAGTTTCGGAAAATATCTAAAGTGTATTCACCTCCTCTATCTGACCTGATAGCTTTAATCTTTCTTCCCAACTGATTTTCAACTTCAGCTTTATACACTTTAAATATTTTAAAAACATCTGACTTTCTATGTAGCAGATACATATATTCATATCATGAATAGTCATCAATGAATGTTACGAAATACCTTTGGCCGTTCTTTGTAGCTATCCCATTCGAACCACAAACATCAGTATGAATTAAATCTAATAAGTTGTTAGACCTTAATGTTTTTAGAAATAATGTTCTTATCATTTTACTTTTAATACAATTCACACAGACACCAAAATCATTAAAATTTATATTTTGCAAAATTTCATCATAACAGAGTCTCTCCAATCTGTCTCTACGAATATGACCTAAACGATAATGTTATAAATGAGAAGAATTTTTGTCTAACTATATATTCAAATTATACAGAAATATATATTTGGAATCGATATTATAGTACTATATTGTAAAGTCAACTTTCGATTTTACATGCAATTTATATAAACCATCAGATATAACACCAGTAGCAACAACAACACTATCATACGTCAGAGATACACAATCTTTCCCAAAAACAAAATATTAACCAGATTTTGTAAGTTTGGAGATTGAAAATAAGTTATGCTTGATAGCTAGTGCAAAAACTGTATTTGACAATAAAATAATATGACCACCATAAAGAACCAGAGTGTATGTCCCAACACCGATGACATAAACTCGCTCATTGTTCCCCATAAAGATATACTTTTCCTGATCATTTGGTTTCTTTAGATTCAGAATTCCTGTATAATCGTTGATATATGGACCAATGATCCCGAGTCCACAATCTATGCATCAGAAGAAATATCAATATAATTTAACTAAAAACAAATCAGACATTCCAACTCATGTCTTTTGGAAAACATTGTCAAAATATACTCTCGAACATTTTCATACTCAGCCAATTTTGTGTTGTGCAGTTTGCGGGTCAAAGATAATTTCTTGGATTTAGAGGACCTAACAAACCTATCATAAATACTTTGAAGCAATTTTTTGGTAGAATAAACATCTGACAAATTGGCATAAATTATTTCATAAATTATTCTTTTGATTATCAGTTTTGCTAATTTATCTGCTCTGTGTCATTTTTCAAACTGGCTAGACCCAATTGACGATTCAGTAATATCAAGAGCAATGTCAAAACCTTGAAATGCCAAATGAGCCTGTAGTTCACTTCTTCAAGTCAAGTAATTTGATCCACTCAAGATCTCGACCTTAAAGAATTGACTATTAGATTTCATATTGCAAATTTTACAATGGATAACTCAAATACACAATAAATACATTTCAATAATAAATAATTTGTGATTCCATTAATTCAAATAAATATTATCATTGTAATATTATATTAACTTCTTTGGGAAACTAACACAAACCATGTCATCTCACAAATCATAAACAAAATCAAAATTAAGATTAAATTATGATATTGTACTACCTCCTTTGGGAGAATAATACATATCACGAAATCCCGCCAATAAAATTCATAATAATCATAATAAATAATAAAAGCATACTTTGGCTTTATTTTATTGTTATAAATAATTTTTTAAAATATTTTATATTTATTTCTTCCCTACACCAACTCAACCTTCAGATCAAATTAACTAGAGTTAAAAATAAAAAAAATATTTATAAATTAAAATAATCTCAAAATTCTTTAAGGAAATATTTGGTTATTTTAACTCATAGATGTAACCACAAGTAAATAATAATAAAAATTTATTTTCATTAACTCAAATAGTCATTAGCTTTGTTAATCAAGATTAATTAATCTTGATTAACATAATCACAGTACCAAATCGAGATTGAATTCAAAACCGCAATTCAATTACCAATTAAATTGTATTGAATTGTAATTTTACAAAAAAGCTCTTCCAAAATTTTAATTTACAAAAATTTTAAAAATTCAACAGATTCATGAAAACTCACCATAAATCAAAATTTTGAAATACAATGTCGAATTTTTCTCTACTAATAAAATTATGGATACCAATAGACTATTCAATACCATTTTCAATTAAAATCCAATACAAAAACTCTATTTTCCCAAATTGGATTTCAAGAAATTCAATATAAAATAAATTATAATTTGATTTTTCGTGAACCAACCATCAAAAATAGACTCTGATATCAATTGTGGGTTCTGATTTTACCTTTTGATATAAGACCAATGAGAAAAACGAATTTAAAACTGAATTAAACAAATTTACATAATTCAGGGTCTGAAACAAAACTCTAAAATCTTTATCTACAATTTTCAGTTGATCTACCTTCAATTCTTACCATTTTTTAATGAAGAAAAATTGAAAAGAAGGAAAAATTTTAAAATAAAAAAAAACTTTGCGAACGGGCCTAAGAAGGAACATAAACTATTCTCTATTCCATCAATTCTCAATTTCGTTGAGTGACATAAATTTGGTTTTTTACAAATAGGCCTCCCAAATTCATTATAATTATAAATTAAAGTTTTGTAATTACAAATAAGGCCAAATATTTATAAAAAAAAGTCCAAATATCAAATAATTCAAATAAATTAATTTAAATCTAGATTTTCAATCAGATTTAGTCTCATAAAATTTATCCTCCTCCAACCAAGTAAACTCAAGATAAGATCAGATACTAGGTATACTGTAAAACGTTCCGACCCATCACGAAACACCCAAATGAGCATACACATATATAAAATTTGGTTCCGTCTATGTTATCATCCATCATCATACAAATATCAATCAGACAGTCAAACTTAAACTACTCATTGCATTTTCAAACTGTCTGATCTGAATTGCGCAATCAAACTTATTTTAAAAATAAATCAATAAATAATTTATAAAGTTACAAGATTAGCACGAACTTCACACTGCCTTATGCCTTCTCAACATACAGTTTGAACATAATTCCATTATTGTGATGCAATTCAAAAAATTATCTTATACAAATGCATAAATACTTTTCATCTCATTCCTTTTTTCAGCTTTTGATAAATGCAGTTTATGCAGCATCTTACATTTCTGTTGTCCACTTCGTACTCAGCCTGTCTGTGGGACCAAAATGCTTTGCTGTTGTAATTGAACTGACTATAATCTATGCCAAGTGGAAATTGTGAATTACAAGCTTAATTCACCATTCATGGTGGATCAGAATGGACATTGTACCGCTGTATGAAGTGGCATGAACAAGCACCTTTGATTCTTCAAACAGTTCCTTAATGGATGATATTATGAGAGCAATGATTACATCAGCGTATGTATGCTTTCTAGCAACATGTTCAAGAAAACTCCATCCAGGTAGAACCAAGATAATTACTCCAGGAATGTCTTTTCTTCTTTTTTACAATTGTGGATAAACTTATGACATTAACTCCTCGATTGTCTCTCATGCCATTGCAGTTCCTAAGGATTCCCCAACTAGTGGAAATGCCAGCAAGCATGAACAGAGGCAGTTGGCCTATAGACACTGGTGCTTGAAGAAGCAGGTTGCCATTTTTCGGACGTCTTTGTATTTCAGAAAAAAAATTATATTTCGTGAATTCAAATTGTCTACAGATACTTCTTTGTGCTTATTCCATAATTCCATTGCATCCATTCAAATTAGTTTGATCTTCTCCATGGATTACTGCTGAATGGGCCCCGTTGCGCCCAGGTGACTCCGGGCTTGGGCCTAGAAGTTGTTCGAATTGGGCTAGGTCTATGGTCGCATGGAGTTAAGGCTGGCAATTTTGCTGCAAGCTTGCGAGTAACTCGAGGTTTGAATAACCCTTGGATCGTTTTATTTAAATATAAATTATTAAATTATAAAATATTAATAAAAATATAAAAAGTAAAAAAAATAGTTATTAATTTTTTTAAAAAAATACATTTTTTAATACATAATTCAAATTAATTTAGATATGAACATTATTTTTATTTAATTTTTTCTATTTTCGCATAATTTTTAAAAAAATTCTGATTTTTTATATTTTTTTTGAAAAATATGGTACTAGGCCACGAACAGCACAACCCATAAGTCCGTGGCGCTAGAAAAAATATGGGAAGTCATGTCCGGCGCAACCCGTTTTAGTTTCAACAGCATGGTCCACTTTGCACTTCTATTAAATGCCTTCCCCTTTGACCTTTGCATGACTGATGATGTTGCTTTGACCTACATTTCGCCAGGTTAGAAGCTTGAGCTCAAACCGATCGAAGACTTGAGTCAAGCCACTTCAGGTCAAGCTCAGCTTGTTTTCACCCTTACATGGACTTTCATGGGATATGAATTTTTTTTTAAAAAAAACAAAATTAATAGAACTCAACACATGATACGAAAAATGGATATTATTAAGATGCTGTCTGATTTGAGTATTTACTCCTTTCATGATTAATCCAACAGACAGATCTTAGGGGAAATATATTAAATAAACTCAAACCAAGAGAGGTTTTTTAAAATTACAGTAAATCTTAGGAGGTGTATGCAAATAAATACTTTTTAATTTCCAGACTTGCTGCAGGATAAATGATACAAAAATTGGCTGAAGCACCAGATACAATAATTAAATGAAAACATCAACTGAAACACACAAAAAGAAAAACTAAAAAATGGGAATTTTACTCACCCTTCTATACAAAAATAAAATTGTTTTTTACATAGGAACAACCTGTTTACCATGGTTCAAATCTAACACATTACAATAAACAGCCAAATAAACCCTTCTTTTAACTTCAACACTTTGGACAGGTTTGCCCCCACAACATCTCCAAATTTCACAAAACACAAATGCGTGCCACTGGAACATCACAATATGGTTATCTAGCAAGTACTCGCAGAGCCCTCATGGATGCAACTGATATCCTAGCACAAGGGCAACAAGCGTGACAAAGACTACAAACAAAAAGGGGAACCCCACTCGAGCCCTGGTGGCACACTTCCTTCTCAGGAACACCTGAAAATAAATGCCAAAATCTCACTGCTTGCTTCTATTAGAGATGTCAATTCCAAAGAACATAAGACTGATTTTACTACTTACTATCTCCTGTTGCAACTTATCCCTCTCATGAATCACCACATCTTTCTCCTCTCTTATCCTGGTTATTGTTTTTTCAGCCTGTAGAAAGTCAATCTGTAAGAATTGCAATCCCCATTTTTCAGAAAATGTGTTCCTCTGCTATAAAGGCACAAAAATCTTATGAAGGAATGGCCACATGCTTTCTTGTGAAAAAGCAGCTAGTTTTTATTTAAAAAACATCTATTGAACTATGGAAAATAAGAAGATACATCTAGATAATTCCTGCAGTAACTGATGAGAATGGGGAAATGCATATCAGCTGAAATATGCTGTCCAGCTTCACGGAGCTAATTTTAACCTTCGAAAAAGCCTTAAACTAATTATAGAAGTTTTTCTTGGCAAACCATAAATTCATTTGAGTAGATGTCCTATAATCCATCTTATATGGATCAGTCAAAATACTGGGCACATCGTAATCACAAAACCTTGTATCTGGGAACCTGCTTCATGTATGGTTTACAGCTGTCTTGTGGTGTGGTGAGAAGGAGCACAGTTTGTGACTCAAGTGACCCCTTTTTAAAGAATGAAATGCAATCTGCATTTCACTAGCAAACTACTACATAAAGTTCTGGCAGATGTACCATATGCAAATGTGAGAAACCATGCCAAGAATAATAAGCGCCAAAGGCTGAGGCCCACTGATTGAAATAACTAATTGTTCATCCTATGATACAGTACAAGAGCTGAAAAGCACAAAGGCTGTATGGTGATGACAATGATTCCTGCTCATTTCAACCTTTGCCTGCAATAGTATTAATTTGCATAAATTTGCAAACATAAAATAGAGAGTTAACTGACCTCAATTAATTTTACTTCAACATCATTGAGCTTTAGCTTTAGATCATCAAATTCTTTGGAAACCTGATTCTGAGGAACAAGGAAGAAGATCAATAGAGAAAAATGACATCCTACTCAGAAAAAGGAGAATCATGTGTAGATACTCTCTTCCTCAAATTGCACCTACCCATTTAAGATTTATAAATAAACTAAACCTGATGACATAATATCAGTACCATTAAATTGTCCATCTTCAACCAATGTATGTCTTTTGGTAAGAATATACCTCCAACAATCTCACACCCCTCACAACAGATTGTTCTCTGTAACCAAAAGTTGTCTCCACAAATTTTGTAGGGGAATGCTATATGATCAACAACAGAAGCAATAAAAGATGTAGACTTGGATGAAAATTCTTACATGGGATGAGTGAAAAGTCTCCTCCTGATGTGATTCTTTACTCTTTTGAACAGGTGTTTCTTTTAAATCAGAAGCCTCATCAGTTGGCTCCTGCTTCAAAGCTCCATTTATTGGCTGCAATATTGGAGAATGTGGTGGACTCACTAAAACAACTCTCAGTTTGCTTTCCTCAATATATCTGCCATTTTCTTTAGAAAACTGTGGGACAAAGAAGAGAGGATTCAATTCTCAAAAAAAAAAACAAATGAGAATTCAAAAAGGGGAAATAATTCTCTGTAACTTGAAGTACTTACAAAGCTAGGTACAATATCCTCATCTGTAGTTCCATATGGAACAATGGTGCTTTGAACCAAGAACTTATCTTTCAATTGCATATCCACAGGAGCTACCCGCTGAGCTTGCATTGTAACTAAGTACAAAGACTATAAAAAGTCAATGACAAAAAAAGCCTTGAACAATTTGCTGCATTAAAAATTCAAAACATCAACATGATAATGTCTGAACTCATTGAAATTATTGTGTCCCATAAAGGCAAAACTGCTGAATTGATCTTAACAACATGAAGGTTCACTGATTCAGTCACAGGCCAAATCCATTTGTGCAGCAAATTTCTGTCTCGCATCTATTTTTTCCATTCTGAAGGGAAGATTTGGTGTCTAGTATCTACTTTCCCAAATATAAATCCATACATGCACAAGGTTTCCGTAGATATACAAGCTGATCAAAGAAATGGATACCTGTAAAATCACATGTTGATTTTGGTATTATAACTCCTGTGTTTGGACGCACACAATATCTCTTGGGAGAAGTAGTTTTAACCTGTCCAACATCATGGAAATCATATCAGTCAATTTCATTTCCTCAGCAAAGATGTTTCCTGTACACTTACTATGAGCATTCTTGCATAGACGAAGAAGAAGAGAAGGGTACTATGAGCATTCTTGCATAGAAGAAGAAGAAGAGAACGGTTTTGACATTAAGAAAAGACCATCAAGAAAAATAGTTTCCATTCTATATAATCATATGCTATACTAATGTAGACAAAGCATTTAACTGGAAAGAGATATGATATTTGGAACATATAGCACGACCGTAGAATGTTACAATCTAATTTTAGCAACCTCAAAGTAATGAGAAATACAAAGAAGAAGAATACAAAATGAACTGCATCCTACATTAATAGCTGTTTGACATGTGCAAAGTGTACATGGAAACTTGAATAAAGGATAAGTGGCAGCTGAAATCAAAGCATTGAATGGTCTTCTTAGAATAAGGTCAAAACAACCTCCAAAGTAAAGATTGATAGTACTAGTACCCTCCCAATCATTACATAGGAAAATGGTACTAACATTCAATAACAAACTTCCATGAAAAACAGAAGCTAAGATGAAGAAACTGATGTAAAGGACACAGTAGACATGTCCAAATTTGGTGCATGAATTATCCAAAAGAAAACATCATACTTGTAATGCCAAATATTATGTACATGCAATATAAAAGAATTTACCTTGAATGCAACATAACTGTTTGTGTTGTTGACAAGGTGCACTGAGCATGAACTCTGCTTCTTCAATTCAACTAGCAAATAATAATAATAATAATAATGACATAGAATTCTATCAGATATATATCTATATATATAGAGTTATGAGCAGGGCTTGTAAATTACATTCAGCTATCTATTATGCTTTAAAACTACCAACTTGCAAGAATTCAAAAAATAACAAGTGTTACTGCTAGAAAAAGGCCTAAAGGCAAATTAGTTTGCGATCAAGATAATGACCTATACTTCAACATAAGTAACCGAAATATAACCTATCGTGTAGGTGTTGATACTACATGATTTCCTGTAAAATAGATTAATAGGCAATATAAGACAAATGGACAAAAACCTAGAATTAGTTTACACCAAATCAAACTAACCCCATCATAAGGCAATCTAGAATGAAACTGCTACTCATCCACTTGCACAGTTCCTACAAATGGGACAAGATAAGCCATCGATGTCCAGAAGGAACCAAAATATTGCGCTTGTGCAACTCAAACTGGAGGAGAATAGAGCAGCGAAATGGTATATTGGCTCAAAAAGCCCTTGTCATGTTGTCAGTGCATCATTTCTTAAAGACAAGCTTCAGCATAACTAACAAGAAAATCAAGCAGCAGTCCGTAAACCCTTAGGTTTCCACAAATGACTGTTGGCCATTACTTATTTTTGTAACCTTAATTGGATTGATTAACATGATTAGATGCCTAATTAACAATTCTAAATTTAGGATTCAAATATATCAAATTGGCTATTCTTTGAACCTATCACACCATCTCCCTTGCTACTCTCTGTTATGGTCTTAATTTTAAGGCTCCTTCTCAATTTTCATCCACCAATATGAATTGGCCCAGCTACCTTTTTTGTTTCTCCTGGGTGTTGAAGACTTGCCTTGAACACCCTTGGAAGTTGGAAGTGTGTAATTAGTAGATGATTCCAGTTTAACATTGAGGTAGGAGCGAGGCAGCCCACATACATAGGAGAAATCAAAGGCTTACAGAATGGCCTAGTCTAATTCCATGGCAAGATAGTTATAGATTTCCACTTATTTGTTTCATTGACTACTAATCCAGTTCACAGGAAATCACACAGCTTCAATGAGTATGCATTTGGTTTAATTTCACATTTTTTACTTAAAAATATGTCCTCACCCACTACGAATTTCTTAAAGAGACAAGGTATCAAAATTACTTGCAATACTGTGCTATATATAATTTTGAAGTGCAATAAATGGACACACTAATAGAATCAATAAAAACAAGCATCAGCTTTGGTTTATAATACATCAACCAGTAAATAAAGATGTTCTGAATTTTGAAAAATAATCATTCAACTCGTAGTACTGGATGAATACATTCAAAAGACAGATAAAACTTTAATATCTAATTGCAAACCAATCAAACCCATCATTCTTCTGGTGCACATATTCTAAACCACTATATTGCTGTGAATCAGGGTAAGGAATGAAAAACAATCACAAGCAAGGTTATCACAAACAAAACAAATGCTAACAGGGTTGTAAATGACTAAGCTAAGCAAGACAAGCCTAGCCTGAACTTTTTTGAGCCAAGCCCAATCATAGTTGTTTACAAGATTTTTTGTTGGCGTGTAGCATCTCAAACAAAGCTTTTCAATTTCCAAGAGACCTTAATGGCATGTTCAGTTACAAAAAACTCCAATTTTCTGAAAAATATTTTTACAAAGACAAAAAATTAGAAATGTTGTTCAAAAGTAATTTTTTCCCAACTTTGGAAAATTACGAACTACTTCTCTATTTTTTTTAAAATGTATTAGATTTTGAAAAACACTTTAAAGTTATTTTCTAAAATTTTCTTTATAACTAATCTCCACAAGAAAACACGTGTTTCTCCGTGTTTTTCATTCTTTTTCATCATTTGAAGATCATTGTTACCCTTATTATTATTTGATATTTATTTACACCTGCTTCTTATTTCTTCCCCCATCTACATGTCTTTCTTTTACCTTGAGCATTTTTTCTCTATTGTTGTTGAAATCCATAACCATCTTTCTTTTTTCTAATTGTCCTCTTACAGCCACTGTAATTCGCATCTCTCAGCTATTATCTACCTTCATCGATTGTAATAAAGAGAGAAATCTGGAAAAAGAACTTACATATAGGGTTCATAAATTTTACTGAAAGTTAGTTTCATATTTTATTGAAATGAACACATTTTCCTTTTTTCAGAGTTTTTTGTAGAAATGAAAACATAAAAATAAAGATGAAAAATAGAAAAAAAAAATTCTGTAATTGAACATGCCTTAGGGTTCTGCCAATCATACCCCTAAAACCCAAGTCAAAACCCACTCTTATTCAGGCTAGGTGGTCAGTCTACACCAGCTTGGTAATTGACAGTAGATGCAAACAACATTGTGATTACTAACACTGCTGCTCATTCCTTTCAACCCATATAAAAACCATGTACTAATGCAAATCGATGTACTCTTTCAACAACACAGGCATACAAAATTTCGATTACTTAGAGCAGAATCCGTAATTCGCACTAAAATCACTCGCTCAAGCGACTTCCTTTGGTTAAGGCCCTCAAATATGTAACTTAAGACTATTGCACAAACACTCAATACCGGAAGAATATGAACTAGCTGTACCTCGAAAAGAAAAGCTTTTCGCTCCAAAGTCTAAAATTGTCAAAAATTAGTACATTACTTGCACTAACGCACTCGGAGTCATTCAATAATTCAATCAATTTCACAAAAAAGAAAAGCGAAATATGACATTGTGAAACAATTTACAAATCAAAATTCAATACCCCTAATTCACCACATTATCAAATCAAAACAGAAGCGATCCAAAACTCTCCTTCCGGCAAATTCACAACAAAACAACAACAAAAAGCCCATCAAAACCCCTCAAACCCCACCGCACATCAAGATCAGAACATAAAACTTACAAGCAAACTTGAGCTCGCGGGGTTCGATTTCCAAAATCTCCGGCGCCATCCCCAGATCGCGCTGTCCGAAACCACCACCAAATTCAACCAAACCAATCGAGAATCAATCAGAAAAGACGAAAATTGAATCCGAAAATCGGCAGATCGCACAACAAAAAGCAGAAACCGACCTCAGATTCGCATCCAAAACGTGATTGCGACGCTGCGGCAGAGCTGGCTGGATGAACCCTAAGATCGAAGGAACCAGAAGTAGATGAGGAGTTCCACCCGTCGAAATTTATTGAGAGAGAGAGATGGAGGGAAGCCAAGACAGTCAGAGAAAACAACATCGACGACTGCTCAATCAACCGCTCCTGCTGCCACGTAAGCTAGGAAGCGTTCGTACGCTTATATGGTTTCCAATAGGTCGAAGTCCGGGTCGGTTGAGCGGTTGATGAACTACGCCCTTTTACCGCGGTGGCTGGTCTTAAAAAGTTACTTTTTAAGAACTTTTTAAGGACGATCGGGAACGTTAGTTGTTGTACCAAACATTGTGTTTGCTTGACGTGAGGAGCAGTAATTGATTACTACTAGCGTATATGTGGCGAAATATTGGTGGTGAAAATCTGTGAAAGGAGTTGGTGAATTTACAGTTGATATGTGAGGCAGATTTAGAAAATTTAGAAGATTTTTTTGCCTGGCTCATTATGATTGTTGCGGGGATCACCGATCGTGTTTATAATTAAGGGCCCGTTTTCACAATAAATGTGATAATAGTTAATAATTTTTTGAATTTATTTAAATTTAAATATATAATAATTATATTTTATTCGCGCTTTTAACTAATTTCAACATTTTACCGAGCAAAGCTTTAACACGCTTTTTCTAATTGTTATGGATTTTGCCTCGATAAAACTAGAAATTACTCTTATCATCTCATAACTTTTGCAACAATTTCCTAAACCCCTTTTAAAAATTGACAATTTTCTAAAATTCCCCTCAAATTTTATATATTTTATTCAATTATTTTGAGGTAATAAATATTTCAAATTAATCTCTATTTTTATTAATACTATTGTAATACCATAAAAAAAAAAGACTATAATAATAATATAATAATATTTAAATATTATAATAATATTGTATTTATTATGTGTTGTAGTATTGTGCTAGTTCCTGTCATCCGCGATGCATAACTGACTCAACTTTCGATGTCGGTGGAAATTCCTCTCCTTCAATTTTATAATACTATGGCGTCTTTTATTTTTTTTTAAAAAAAATTAATTCTCATTCCTTGAGATTGAGAAGTTAATAAAATTCAAATATACAATCTCCCATGTATAAAAATAAATATAATTATTTAATTAATACTTGAGTTGTTTTCCTTCAATTTAATCAAAACGCTCGTAAAAGTAATCGTGTAAAGTCGAAATTTTTATTTTTCATTTTTTCTCCTCTCTCTTTGACATGAAAAAAAATCAAATTCCTCCATTTTAGATTGCTGGCAGACATAACCGAGCAAATTAATTTCTTGTTTTAATAAGCAACCATGTTGGTCTAGGTTGAATTTGGATCCATCGACAGTCCTAACCAGTAACCAGTAACCAGTAACCAGCAACTCAACTGGTTCGACTGCATTCGCACGTGGCAAGTGCCAGGTTTGTTTAGAGCTTGTCCTCCATTAACCAACTCAATTTCTTCCGTCAAATATTCTTTTATTATCACATTTGATGCGCATAATAATTGCATTAGAAGCAACAAAGCTGGCCAGATGTTCCCTGTCAATAACGTCCTTCACTAATTGATCCGATTGCTAATTATGAAAGGTTTTACTTTGATCGTATTCATTATGTCCACTCTTTTACCATAAATTATGACTTCCAAATTTATATCCAATCAGCTAAGCATGTATTATAATCTAAACCAACAAAATTGGTTTATTCAAAAAAATCCGACAAAATTTTATCATAATTCTTAAAATTCTCGTGGACACATTTGAACCAAGATTTTAAGTTTTGATTTCGATATCGTCTTTAATATTCACCAAAATTGATCCGTTTTGTTCATTTTGATCCCGTTTAGATTAAATTATTTTTTAATTTTTTTAACTAAAATTTGACTTTCAATTTAAAAAAATTTTAAAATTTTTTAAAGAATTTGTTTTATATATTTTAAAAGTATTAATTAAAATTTTTTTATGATAAAAAATTAAAAAATTATGTGAGAATACAAAGATTATAATTTCTTAGATTCTGAACTCAATTCTCGATTGACTTGAATTAGACCACTAAATTAACAATAATTTATAATACAATAATAATAATTAAATATAAATAATATATTTTTAAAATTCGAAATTCATCACAGTTTGAACCGAAATTTTAAATCTTAATTTCAACTCATATGAGCTTGAAATAATTAAAAACATGAGAAAATAAAAAATATATATAGTCCCTTGGTTAGAGAATGAGATTAGTACGACACACGTGCAATCCAGCTGACAAGAATATTAGGGTAAGGATTAAAGATTCGCCAACAATTAATGAAGAGCAGAACCCGAGATTAACAAGGTCAAAAACCCTAATGAATCTACGTGGAGTGCACGGAAACACGAGCCGATTCTCGTTAATCCCATCCACTGCAGCGCGTTAACAACTGTCGCCCCGTTGACCCAAATCTTGTAGTCAAGGCAACGCTTTTAATGTCTATTGACAGCTCATTAATCTTCCAAAACAAATCATCAACCTCGTGCTAAGCGTGTTTTCACGGGCCGGGCCTGTCATGCCCCGTCCTGCATGGAACTTGATGGAAGAATCATGCAAATAAAAGGACCGACGTACCATTAAAAGAATTGTTCATACTTTATTTACCTCTATGTCTCTATGTCTAATTACGAAAACAAAAATTAAAAATAATCGAAAAATATATGGTGATTCTCACCCAATGTTTATTTCTTTATTTTTTATTCAAGAATATATTAATACAACAATATTGGTTTATGTTTTGTTGTGGGCAACTGGGTCATTTGGGACCGCCCCAGCTGATTAACAGCCCCAAAATCCTCCCTCCAAATTCCGATATAAACCACCGTTTCGCCTGCTTCGCCCCCACATCACCATTCTACCGCAACCTCAAATGGCTCTCCTCCACCACTTTCTCCTCCTCCTCCTCCTCTTCATCTCCTTCTCCACTCCACCATCTATCTCCGCCGCCGCTTCCGCCGCCCCTCAAGCCCTCCTCTCCCCCATAACCAAAGACCCCCAGACCTCCCTCTACACCATTTCCTTCCCCCAAAACCCTAACCCCCTCCTTTTGGACCTCACCTCCCCCTTCTCATGGTCCTCCTGCCCTCTCCACCACCCCATCTTCACCTGCTCCTCGCCGCCCTGCTCCCTCGTCGCCTCCTCCCCTTCTCCCTCCTGCCCCAACCTCCCCAAACCCTCCACCAAGTTGCTGCCCCACCCGCTACCATGCAAATGTTTGCTCTCTCCAGCCAACCCGCTCACCGGCCTCTGCGCTCTGGGAGACCTTACCTCTTCTAAACTTGCAATATCTGCCACCGACGGCCGGAACCCTACTTCAGTAGTCACCGTCGAAAACTTCCTCTCCGCGTGTGCTCCACGTGAAGTTCTGGATAGTCTGCCGTCCGGCGGGGTCGCCGGGCTTGGCTGTTCCCCGCTTTCTCTTGTACAACAGCTCGCCGCAGATCTCAAAATCAAGCAGCAGTTTGCTGTTTGTTTACCGAGCACGAGCACCGCCTCCGGCGTTGTCTTCTTCGGCTCCGGGCCGTTCTACCTCTTGCCGCCGACGTCGCTCGACGTCACCACAGTTCTCTCCTACACGCCGCTTCTCCGGCATCCGATGAACCCCAAGAACTACTACATAAACCTCGCCGGGGTGGCGGTGGGCGGCGTGGCCGTCCGATTCTTGCGCCGCATTTTGGAGTTCGATTCACTCGGCCACGGCGGCGTCATGCTCAGCACCGCTGCGCGGTACACCGTCCTCCGGAGCCACGTTTACCAGCCGTTCATCAGGGCTTTTGCGGAGTCGACGAAGGCAATCCGGCGGGCGCCGAAGGTGGAGCCATTCGAGCTTTGCTTCAACACCAGCAAGCTAGGGTTCACGAGGGTGGGGTACGCGGTGCCGCAGATAGATCTGATGTTCGCCGGCGGGAAGAACTGGACTTTGTTCGGGGCGAACTCGGTGAAGCAGGTCGCGAAGGACACGGCGTGCTTGGCTTTCGTCGACGGAGGGCCGAAAGCGGAGCAGGCGGTGGTGATCGGGGGGTTTCAGATGGAGGACAACTTCTTGCTGTTTGATCTTGAGAAGAAGAGGTTAGGGTTTAGTTCCAGCTTGTTCTTCATTAGGACTACTTGTGGGAACTTCAACTTCACTTCTGGTGTTTGAGTCACGCGTACAAGTGTTGTCCGTAAGGATAAAAGTTGCATGGGATGCAATCTAATACGCGCCTAATAATTTTCTACTTCTCTATAGAATATTATAACTCTATAACGACACATACGATACGATCATCTATCGCATATTTAGTTAATAAAAGATAAGAGTCTTAATATTGTTTAGCTCAATTCATTAGTTTAATTAACAAGTAATAATATTTGTAAGTTGCAGCATGTGCCAAGCTGCTTAAATCCGGTAGCTTCATTAGTTTCTTGTATACCAATTAAACTTTTGGCTTAACCCACAGTTTTTGAAGAAAATCGTTTACGAATGTCGACTTGACGTCTATTACTTTGATTGCCAACGAAATTATTAATCTAAGGTTTCAAGGGTAATAAAAGGAAATTATTAACGATAAGCTACATCTCCGTGTCCCTCTCCTGCGCTTAGAGTAGATAATCTTATGCAACAATCAAATCCACATTTAAGCATAAAAAGAGAGAGAGAAAAAATCCATTATAGTGTTAATGGAATATTCTCGATGTATTCGACTATAGTTGAGTTAATCTTATTTTTCTTAACCCAAGGAATTTTTGGAAAATATAACCTTTTATAAAACGGGAGAAATTTCTGAAAAAAACTCTTTCAAAGTTGTAAAAATTATATATTTTTTTTCGGATTATCAATTATCCTCCAAATACTTCTCAGCTTTTAGTAAACTCTAATATAGGAGAATATTTGAGCATGAACTTATATTATTTTAATGTTTATAAAAGATCAGTTGTCCAATATTATGAAATCGAGAATTTAAAATCTAATTTTGTCATAGTGATTGTCAAATGATTGTGCATTGGCTGTTTAAAATAAAACCAAATGAAAATAATTTAGTTTTTTTAATTCAATTATTAAAATTAAATTTAAAATAAAATATTTTTTAAATATTTTAATCAGAGTGATTTTTTATAAATTTATAGTATAAAATGAGTAATTTTTTTATAATAGTGATAGGATAGGTAGCTTTCCATAAGTTCATAATAAAATCAATGCTTATTTGCTAAAAACTCTAAAAATTAATATTTATTTTTAATAGCTAATGAAAAACGTGTTGTACTAATATTATTATCTAATAATATTTAAATATAAATTATCTGAAATTAAAATTATAAAAGGGTGTGTCTTTTTGGATGTATCTATATATTTTGATTAGGTGTGTTTATTCAAAAAAAATGCATTATTTGAAAATATCACTTCATGAATAAATGTGTAACATATAAATATAAATTTATCATAAGCCTTTATAGCAAAATGATAGATAGAAACTATAATAAAATCATAATTAATATTTGAACAAATTTTTCTCTTATGCTCTCAATATTTATCCTAAATGATTCAGACTTTTGAATAGGTTCAAAGTGTAAGCCAAACCACCTATTCACATTAAATATTATATCCTTGGGATAGATTCTTACACCCCAATCTGTAATAGTTAGAGAAAATACTATCCTACAAAAAGATTATCTTCATATAATTTTGCTAATATTATCTTCTATTTTTATTTTTTTTATTTTATAACAATTCTCTATATTTTCAAATTTTTATTATAACAATTATATGTTAGTATTAATCCTTCAAAAGTTTGATTATTATTAAAAATACATAATTTAGGATATCGAGGAATAATTTTTATTTATGTGGTATTAAATTCTTTCTTATGGATTTGTGATTACCCAACAAATATTTTAAAAAATCAAGAGTTCCAATAGTCGCTTTAAATGAGATTCACCAAATAATTAAGATAAAAATATTTTTTTTTAATTAGGATATTACATTCAAAAGGAGTTTAAAAAAGAATGTTTGCTTATTTATCTTTTTTGTTATTAAAAGATTTATTAAGATAATTAATTTTTTTAATGAGTTTATTAATGCGGGAAGATTAGCTCTATGGAAAACATACAATAATGGAAAAATGAGAAGAAGATGAGAATCAAACTTCTCAAATTATATGTTTCAAATAGTGAGATTATTAATTAAATGTAAGTGAAAACCCATAAAATAACATATTTTATTTTTTTAAAATAAGTGATATTTATATATTTTTTACAATACTTTTTAAATTGTTACATCCATTTTGATATCTATTTTTATCTCTTGATTGTAGTCATCAAGATTATGCACATAACGGTTAAATTTTTTATTAATTATCAATATCTACTTAATGATAATTTTGATTGATATAAGATGAACATAGTGCATTTATGAAGAATTTATATTTTATAAAATATAAGTTTATGTTGATACCTATTTTACTAATAAATCATTACTATTATGAATTTTTATTTTTTAAAATTACTTATTGAAATATTCCATGAGTTGGAAGTAGAATAAAATATAATTTTAATATACATTATATGTTGAAGAGTGAGAAAAGTGTGCTACCTAATTGTGAATCAAGAAAACTATGATTAGAAGTATATATGAAAAAAAAATATGATTATATCAAAGATATAAGGTTTGATAAAATATGAATATTAAACATGTGGATTCTTTAGAAAAAGAATTTTTATGGTGAGGTAAAATAATAGTTAAACCTCATTAATACCTCTATTTAAAATATACGATTAGTTTGAGGGGCATAAGATTATTACCGATTGATAGATAGCTTACTCTATCACATTGGTGTCAATTAGTATCAAAAATCATATACATAGGAGATTGAAGTATTCAAATAAAAATATATCCAAAAAATGTACAATGAGAGGTTGTTATTTTCAATACATAAAACTCTAAGGAATAGCAAGGTAAAATCTATCCCTAAATAAAGTCTTATACCCATCGCATTGTGTTTTATAATAGGAATATTGAAATTAAATGTTTTTAATAAATTCATAGTTTATGTGGGATGATAAAGCAATCACGGATATTCTTTGATGAATTTACCAAATCAATAACAGGCAGGGTTGACTATATATATTATCGTTGGTAATATTTCGATAGTACTTTCTAAAAAAGATAAACGCATAATTGAGTATACAAATTATATTGGCACTTGTATAATTTAAAATCAATTGTATATTGGTACAATTCTTTTCGAGATCGTGCTTATGTAATAGTTTTAAAATTATGAGAACCGTAAAATATTTTCAAAAATATCTAACTATAATAAGTGGAACATTATTACAAAAAAATTTTATTATCTAATAATATTTAAATATAAATTATTTGAAATTAAAATTATAAAAGAGGTGTATTTTTTCAGATATGTCTATCCATTTTAATTGGGTGTGTCTATTTAGGAAAACGTATATTATTTGGAGATATCACTTTTATGAATAGATGTATAGTTTATAAATACAAACTCCTTATAAATATTGATAAAAAATAAATAAATATTATAATAAAATAACAGTTAACATATGAATAGACTTCTCTCATATACTTTCATTATTGATTTTGAACGATTTAGATTTTCAAATATGCTCGAAATATAGACCAAATTATCTACACACATTAAGCATTGTATATTCGGAATGATTTTTTGTAAACCAATATACAACAATATAGAAAAAAATACTATTCTAAAAAAATTCTCTTTAGATCACCTTGCTTAATATTGTCTTTTATTTTTATTTTTTATTTGATAATAATTATTTATATTCTTAAATTTTTATTATAACACAACATATAGTTTTTTAACATTGATGGGATAAACAATTATCAATATACAAATTTTCAGTGTTGAGGAAGTTTTGTGCAGTTTTGTGCAATTTACAAGGAGTGATGTATGTGCAATTTATCCTTGGAAAAAAAAAAAGGTGCGCTTTGCAAATATGGGAGATCATAGGGAGGTTTTTACAGCAAACCCAAAAAACATGGATCACGCAATACTTGCCATAAATCTAGCGTATCTCTTCAGCTGTTCACCCCAAAATGCAAATGAAATCCAGCCTAAATGGAAGGGTCCGTATGATCTCGGCATCGTCAAAATCATTCTAACAGAAAAAAAAAAAATCATAAATATTTCCAAATGTTTTTATAATTTACAATTAATATCTCAAATATTTCCTTCTCACACTGCTTTTATCATACAATTCATGGATTAAAATTTTAAAATATATACAAATAATTTTAAAATTAAAATCTACTCTGATTTTTCAATAAAGCAAGAGTTTGATGTTCTTGTTCGGAGGCATGATTTTGATTTTAAAAAAATACTCTGTATATATTATGTTGTAGCGAAAAAAATCCAATAAAATCTTTTGATAGATTCACAAAAATTTTCTTTTATGATTTTCACGCGCAAATATAGTACAAAATCACGATCAGCCCTTAATAATTACAAGAATACACAAATTTTCCGAAAAATGGAACTATAAGTCCCAAATCCATTGAACTTGACTCCTCGATGATTCCCGACCGTTACATGCCTGATGGCCAAGCAACGTAAATAACGCCAAAACAAGGGGCGATTTCTCGCTCAAAATTTGAAACCGGACAACTGTTTGTCATTTTCCCTCGGTTTTGGCTCCGTTGGTACACGTGTCTAACTATTATTGGAAGGCGAGACGTTAAAATCGTGGAGCGGAATAAAATATAAAAAGCCGGATAAGTAGGGGGCAAATCATAAAAAACTGCGACCACCCGAGGGTTTTTCAAATTGGCCCCCAAATCAAATCCTCTGCTTTGGCCTGCAGAAGAGGGAGCAGCAGCAGAAGCAAAAAGAAGGAGCTGAAGATTTTTCTTGATATATCTGAAGGTATTTCTCTTTCTTGATCCCTCATATTATGTGTCCAAAATTCCCTTTTTTCGCCTTTTTTGTGGGTATGTTTTCATCTTTTGTGAGGATAGTTCTGCTGTTCTTCGAAAGATCGTAGCCTTTTCAGTTTGGATGGAGAAAAATTGAAACTTTTAGCGGAACTTATCATGGAAAGAGCGGTGGAATTGATAAAGGAAAGATGTTTTTTTATCAAAATATTTTTTTCTTTGAAATTTTCATGGCCTTCTTGAGTTTAGCTGTGATGGGAAAAATAAAATTTTGACGGGAAAGTTTGAGAGAAAAGAGTGGGATAAAGTTTGTCTTGATCTCATTTTTGTTCAGCTCATTATCGTTTTTTGCTTTTTTGTATTTTTCGCTTTTTTTTCCTAAGCTGGAAAAAATATGATATTTCGACGAGGAGAAGAGAAAGAAAACAGCCGTTGGGATCAATAAAAAACAAGATGGGTTTCTTAAAGCTGGTGTCTTTGGGAGGATAATCAATGTCAAGGATGTAGAGACTAGATTGCGCATGCATTTTGGTAGAGATCTGAATTTATTTCTTTGTGTTCCACATTTGGAGAGTAATCAATGTCAATAGAAATAAAAATGTTTTCATAAACTTGGCGCTTCTGGGAAGGTAATCAATGTCAACGATGCAGAGATTAGATTCTGCATTTCCTATGTTTGATATCTGGTTTTATTTATCTATTTTTCATTTTTGATAATGCCTTGCGAGATGTGCGATGAGATGTGGGAAAATGGGTCACTCAGCTATTGACTTGCTGTCTAGTGTGGAGCATAAATGCAGAAAACAAGTGGTCCTAGCGACAGATTATGCAAAAAAAAAAAAAAAGAAGCAAAGGTTATATTAGAGTGCGACTTCCGAAGCAGACTTACCATTTGAAGATTTTTATAGAGAATTTCTAAGCTCAAAAATAGCTGATATGAAAATGATTATGTGCAGTTATAGTGTCTGTAGATAAGTTTTTAGCTCTTTTTTGGTTTTTGTTTGGCATGAAGCCAAGTGAAACCTTTTAAGTTTGTAAGACATGAATTTTCCAGCGAACACATATAACTGTGTATAATGCAAGTTAAAATGAATTCATATTGGATGTAAGAAGTCAAATGTTGAAAATTTGTCCTTGTTAAATAACTTGGATAAAACTATAGATTTTATACAAGTGTATTCGAAAATAAATTTTTTCATAGAATATTTTTTAGCATTAAGCATTTGCATCATATAGTGCCAGCTGTTATGTTGCACTGTGTCCGCCAAAAACATAACTCATTGTATTGTTAACGACCATTGGTTAAAAACCTGGTCACCCAAGTGCATCTCTTTTTTTCTCAGGAATGATTCATGTTTCTCAACTAAAATAAAGTAATGGTTCATTTTTCTTTTCAGTTGCTGTATCTATTTGTCATTTTTTGGCCAAATATGGCTCTTTACTATGCTAATGCTACAGAATGATATTTTTAACCCTTCAGCTACAAATTATCATTTTATCTCATGTGTTTTGTGTTCCAAATGATGCATTTGAAATTGAGGTCTCGGTATGCCCATGAAAACACAATGGTTGTGTAGCTCATGTGTTGGTGCCTAATTTGACTTAATAATTGATAATAATTTGAAAGAGAAAGTGTTGAAGGCATTTCAAACATAATATTCGATTAGATTCTTGCACTGAAGGATTGCACTGCTTGTGATCCCTTGGGGCAACTACCAAGTGAATGCATGCACTCTAGGACTGATAAAATGCCTCAAGAACAACATATTATACTCTCCAAGTCATATCTCAAGCTACATAATAGAGAATTACTTTTGACAATATGCTCGCAATATTATTGTGCTATTAGGTTATTTTTCATCCTTCTGTTACTTGTTTTCCAATATCTGCCATCTAATCACCTTGTCTTGTTGCCATCTAATCCTGTTTTTAAGAAGAAAACTTAGTACGTGATATTCGTCATGTCCAATAATTTTTTGGTTTCTGATGTAGCATTATTTCAATGGTGAATTGAGAAAGGATGACTAGTGCAGGTAAGGAAGCAAAAATGGTGGTCCAGAAGAAACCAAGTTATGCGTGGTGGTTTGGTAGTCACAAGAACTCCAGAAATTCGCCGTGGCTATCATCAACTCTTTCAGGTTTCTCTTACTTCAAATCAGCACTTCGTATTAAATTTGTAGTTATATGTGGACATAAATGAACAATGTAACAGAAATGCATCTGAGGGTGGGTCAATCAATCTTCATTTTATCTGGAATTTGTGGATGTTAGCGACATTCTTTGTGAAGGCAAAGAACAAGTAAAACCATATTCCTGTATTGTCTTGAATTCAGGTCACTCAACAAAAATCTTATATTGCAATGGAAGAAATGTTTCCAGAAGTTAGATGATCATGATTGAGGTCATATTATTTACTAAACATTTTGAATATAAGGCAGGTCAATCAGAATATAGAATTAAAAAATTTTTAGCAACTAGGAGCATATAGAATTTACTGGCTACTAAATACGAGCATTTCTGTTTTTGCTTCTAATTTTTAATGTGCTTGCAAAAACTACTGTTTAATCGCTCTGAATTCTGCAAACCTGAACTATGCACCAAGCTGTGTACCTGCTGATATATATGCATGCATAACATATCTAAAAGGCAATTTCCGTGAAGCTATCCGATTGATTGTGATTACTTACTTTACAGCTGTTTCCGTACTAAATTTGCAGTGACTATAGGTCTATGGCAAACACCATATTATGCCCCAATCAAAGTTCCATGCTTTCTGATATGTTCATTCAAATCAACTTTATGTGATCAAGGATAACCATTGGATAAACTAAGTTTCTCTTTAAATTTAAACAGAACTGGAGGAGCAGACCAAGGAAATACTGAATCTGATTGAAGAAGATGCAGACTCATTTGCACAACGAGCAGAAATGTATTACAAGAAAAGACCAGAAATTGTGAACCTGATTGAGAATCTCTACCGATCACACCGATCATTAGCAGAGCAATACGACCAACTCAGGGCAGAAGGTAGATTGCATCGAACAACATCATTGAACTCCACTTTCTCTGACAGATGCTGGTCAATGAAGTTAAAGGATGACACAAGCAAATCGTCAAGAGCTTCCTCAATTGCCTATGAGTCAGAGGACTCTGAAGTTGATGATCCTGAGCTAGAAGAAGAAATCCAAGTTGAGAGCAAGATACAACATGAGCCCAGTGAAAAGGGTTGCAGTGTGGCAAAGGAACTTAATGAAGAAATAGAGAGGCTCAAAACAGTGAACAAAAATCTTGAAGCAGAAAATGAGATGCTGAAGAAGGAACTCCTTGGGAAAGATGAAGAGAAGAGGGAAGTCATTAGGCAATTGTGCTTGTCTATGGATATATTGAGCGAGGAGAACGATGCTATGAAGAATTATATCAAGAAATCCAAGAAATGGGCTATTTTCAATCTTAAGAAGCTCGAGATGGGAGTTCTATCTGGGAAGCTATTTGGAGGAAATCCAAAGGTTGAAACTGCAAGTGTGGATCCCTGAAGCATATTTTATTCCAAATATCAGAAGCCAAATAGTTGCGCAAAAAGAGTATCAGAAGCCAAATGAAGCACTATAACTTGATAAGTACATCTTTATAGCTAGTTGTTGATCATGTAGTACCTGTGTGATTTTAAATACCCCTAACTTAATTTCAATCAACTGGCTGCAGTGCTGAGTAAAAGGAGTCATGTACCTTCTGTTACTGTTGTTCTTCATGTGGCTACAAGGAAGAAGATTTAATGGATCCTCTCCGTAGTCCATATAATGGAACATTAAAGAGCCTTTCTGTACTCATCATAAATACCAATAGTATGATGCTTCACATTCAAATTTCACTTCAGCATCATCTTTTGACCAGGTTCTGCGAGGACTATCTGTGAACTTGGAAACATAGAGGGATTAAAAGGTCAGATACTCTTCATCAGAGTTCTGCAAGTAAATGTGTAGTATGGAAGTTGCATAAGACTCTCTAGCTCTAAATGTCAATGCAATTGACAACTTTGCAGTAAATTCAATTTTCAACCAACAATTTTCTTGGTTCTTTTATCTGGGTGCAGAATAATATCTAAGATAGCAGCACTTGGGCATTGGATATGTGTTTTCATGTTTATCTTATTTGTTGTGATGGTTGTGGTTCTCTTTGTGTCAACCTCAATGACAGAAAAGGGCTGTATATGACATACAAAGATCAAATTGGGAGAGCTTCATGTGCAATTTCTCTATCTTGTTCACTAGGATATGTTTGTTTCGTAAAAATTAAAAGTTTTGAAAATTTTAATGTTCTCAAATTTTAAAATTTTGAATTTAAAAGTTCTGATAGTTTGTTATTTTATAAGACATCTAAATTCAGAATTTCAAAATTTTATATTTATTTTGTTAGATTTTTAAATTTTAAAATAATAAGTTTTGTGTTTTATTTGATTATAAAGTTTAGAACGTGACCTCATATGCTAAATTTTAAAGTTTAATCAATTTTGGAGAACCAATAAATTATGTAATTATTGAAACTTAAAAGTTTTGAAATTTCAAAGTTCTGTATAACAAATATTGAATTTTATAATTTTCAGAATTCAAAAATTCAAAACTTTTAAAATCCCGCGGAACAGACAGACCATGAGTTTGCAACTTAATGACTCCAGTTCTCTCATAATGTTAGTAATGCTAGTAGATAAAGTATTGACCTTATCGCGAATACATGGATTTTAGTTTTAGCAAGAAATTAGCGATTATGATCAAAGGGCTGAATCGAATCATTCTTAGCATGAGACAGACCTGGTACATAAATTTGGACCAATTGTTTGTATAAATTTATGGTGTCAGATGTAATTGTTCAATGGATATAGAACAAAAGTCTCTTTCAATCCAAAACCCAACTAGACAATGGAATGATCCATGCCTTTTTTGAGTTAGTTTAGGTTGGAAATGCTTATAATTTAGTTTATTCATTTTAAAATAGCAACTAAATCCAATTTGTTATTTATTATTATTAAGCTTATCTTATGAAATGAATAATTCTCATGTGATAATGCATCTTTTTGTAATTCTAAATAATGAAATGATATTTCTGCAACATTCGTCTTAAGTATTGTTTACCAAAAGAAAAAAAATCCTAAGTATTATAATTTGTTATTTATGAAGTTTACAATATTTAGGAAAATTTACCAATAACCCCTTCTAACTTTGAAAATTACCAACAAGCCCTATTATTCCATTTTTGTGCAAAAATATTTGTTTGTATATGAATTAAACTAATTCTATTTAGAATTTTATGTTCATTATAAGCAATATATTTCCATATCATATCTTCTTCATGTTTATTATATCTTGGAATTATTTATATTATTGATTTTTTTTATTTATATAAGAAGGAGCTATTAGTAATTTTGAAAATTAGAATTGTTGGTAAACTTAAAAATTTTCAGGGAATTATTAATAATTTTCTATGAGTTAGTGACTCAAAACATTAAAGCATCTTAGGATGTGTTTGGTTCGGAATCAGAATTAGAATCATCCCGTCTTGACTAGCCTATCATTCAAACACCAAAAAAATAATTAGATTATTTTTACGTTACTTTAAAAAATAAATTACCATATTATACTTACATTTATTCATTCAAATCTTAATAAATAATATACCCAATGGTATAAATGTTCAAAAAAAATTAAACAATTCATTAGCTAAACTAAAATTCAAATAACAAAAATTTAACCATGATATTTTTTTATATTTTAGTATTGATTTTGAGTTTGAGATTGAACTTGATCTCAAACCAAACAGTATCTTAAAGATCAATAATTTCAAATTCTAAGAAAAGAGGAATCTTTTTTTTTTTGGCTTGCATTGTGTACATATGTTTACTTTCCATTCGGACATTTTTATTGAAACAAAAAATGGCATATAACATCCAATGGCAATAGATTCCTTATTGGAGCTTAAGGCCGCATTTGTTTTGGGATCAGGATCAGAATCAGTTCGTTTCAGAATTATTTTTTTATATAAAATTAATATTTATTATTTTATACTATTATTAAATTAAATTATTATAAAAAATTGAATAGTTTTTTGAGTTTTAAATTATTAAATCCTTAATTTTAATAAAAAAATTTAATTTATAAAAGTGGTTCAATAGTCTTGATATTAAGTTTAACCCAACCAAATGATCCCTGATTGTGAGGTTTTTTGCATTTGCACCCCTGGGATTGATGCATTTGACAACGTTCGTGAATCTGTACCAAAAAATTATACATACACAACGTTCGATGATCTCTATAAGCACGCAATCGCGTCATTCTTTTATTCCCTCGAAAAGAGTTGAAGGGAATATCCGGAGAAACTTCGTCTCGATCTGGATCGATACTCTAAGAAAAGTCAGCTTCAGATCTGTTGGAGCCAACTGCACCTCGACTCAATCCACGGATACACGCTAATAAATTGTATTATTTTCGGCTTCTGAACTGGAAAATGGCCCTCCATCGACCGTCGTTCCTGAGATATGCACGGTGGAGTGAACGCACTCCACCGTCCCTGCTTCGTCAAGTATGAACAATAATAAACCATCAACTAGATTTATTTTATTTAATAAATTATTGAATTATTAGTTTGTGAAGTAACATACTCAGTCGATTTTTTTATTAAATGCATCATAAATCGTGACTTCACATCATATAATGAAGTTTTTAACTACATGAATTTAACATCTAAGAGGCAAATATAATCCCCAAATTAATATTCGAGATGACACATTTATAATTATAAATATAATGATTCTAGATATATATACATATATAATTAAAATGTTATTCTATAAGAATTTTACTAAAAAATGAAAAGATTTTTTCAAGATCAAGATATCTCCAAGAATTTCTTAACGAAGAAGTGGCTTCTGATGGGCGCCATGGAAAATTGAATAAAGCCCGGTCCGTTCGAAGCCCGATTTACAATTCAACAGCCAAAAAATCAAATTTGAATTTTATTTTTTATTTTTTATTTTTTGTTTGCGTGCAAAGAATATTCAGCCACAAACCCGGCCCGAAAACGACCTCTCAAGGATATTTAATATATTTAAAATATGTTTAATACAGCGAAAAGAGAAAAAAAAAAATATTGAACGGCTACCTAAAATTCCAAAAAATTATAACAATCTATAGTAAGTATTGACATTTGCAGGTTAAAAAATTGTTTGCAAATTTTACGGGTATAAAATATTCAAATGAATATATTTCTAAATGAATTGGATTTGAATTTAAATATTTATCAATCTCAAGACAAATCCATGCAAACAGATGAAGATAAAATTATATTTTTTGAGAAAATATGAAAATAAGAGAGTTAGTTATATATAATCTTTTCAAATATTGTTAAATTATATTTTTTTTATCGAAATTTTAAAAATAGTATATAATTTTTGTATTTTCTGAAATTTAAAAATTACATGCATTGCCTTAAATTTTTATTGAATTGCATATTTCTTCTTTAAATTTAAAAAATTATATATTTTCTTTTGTTATTAGATATATTATAAAAAATTTCGAATTTAAATTTACCATCGGAGTAAAAAATTTTCATTTGATGTCATTTAAACTAAAATAAAATAAACGAAAATACTCATGATTTGGTTAAAGTTTACATAATAAAAAATATGAAAAAAAATAAATTAAGCTCTAGATCTGGTTTATATGGCACTCTAGATTTTATTTAGATTAAACCCTAATTCTATTATAAATCAAACTAAAATGGTCTAAATCATGTCAGGAGCAAAATTATTATTTTATATCTCATATTTAATATAAAATAAGTCAAAATAAGTTTATACTAAAAACGAGTTAAAACTGTTATTTTATATTTTGAGTTAAAATTTAATTTAAAATAAAAACTTTCAAATAAATGAAAGAGAATTTTTTATAATAATGACCAAATTATTAAAAGCTCTTTTAAGTAAATTAGAGGTAATTATATTTTTTATTTTAATATAAATAATTTTAAATATACATGATTGTAAAGGCAATTTAGGAAAAGTTTTTATAACTTATCGATTTTTAAATTTTTAGGAGAACTATGAAATCTAAAAAAATTTTAAAGAATTATATATAATAATTTAAATTTTAAGGAAATTATAATATTATCACATTTTTTTAAAATTATATATAATTTTTAAATTTTTTTTAAAATATGTACATAATTTAGCTAAATTTTTATGGAGTTATATGCGCATCCACCGCGATAAGATTCTCGCCCGCTTCTCATGTTGGAGTCCCAAGTGTCCCAAAACAAGCCCCGACCCGGACCCCCCGGCTCAAAGCCCGAAAG
Source organism: Trichopus zeylanicus subsp. travancoricus (assembly GCA_005019695.1). NCBI lineage: Eukaryota > Viridiplantae > Streptophyta > Magnoliopsida > Dioscoreales > Dioscoreaceae > Trichopus > Trichopus zeylanicus. The sequence continues at coordinate 419,550 of RXID01014894.1, read as the reverse complement.
CAAGTCGCCACGGGCACTATAAATGCGAGAAGTAGCTTCGAAGAAAAAAACAAACAAGCTCCCTGCCAAATGGCGTCGGTGGCAGCGGAAGAGGTGGCGGTGTTGATCGTCGGAGCGGGGTCCTCTGGCCTGGCGACCGCCGCGTGCCTGACGAAGCTTGACGTCCCCTACGTTGTTGTCGACCGCGACGACTGCGTAGCCTCGCTCTGGCGCAACCGCTCCTACTCCCGAGTCACGCTCCACCTCACCAAGCACCTCTCCGAGCTCCCTCACGCCCCGCACCCGCCCTCCACGCCCACCTTCATCCCCAAGAAGCATTTCATCGAGTACCTCGACGCCTACGCCTCGCAGTTCCAAATCCGGCCTCGGTTCCGCCGCGAGGTGCGCGCGGCGCGGTACGACGGGCGGCGGGGCGGTGGCGGGTGGAGGTGGAGGACTTGGAGGGGAAGGTCGGGGAGGAGTATGCGGCGAGGTTCCTGGTGGTGGCGAGTGGGCAGAACGATGAGGTGGTGGTGCCGGAGATCGAGGGGATGGGGAGCTTCCCCGGGGAGGTGGTGCATTCCAGCAAGTATGGGGAGGGCGAGGGCCTGGAGGGAAAGAAGGTGGTGGTGGTCGGCGCCGGGAACTCCGGCATGGAGATTTCTTATGATTTGGCCTGCCGCGGCGCGGCCACCTCCGTTGTTGTTCGCAGTCCAGTAAGTTCTACATATCCACCGTTATCTTGCATGCTCCGCGATTCATGAAATCTATTTAAAAAAAAAATACCGATTAAATCTGTCAATTTGTTCTCCAGTCTTGAGATGATAATTTTTGGATTTTTTTTTTGAGAATTTTGCAAATTAATACTTGCAACCAAAATAAAAAATGATGGCCAAACATAATTCTGTGATTTAAAAAATCATTTAAAAAAATCTTAAAATAAGTCTTTATGGTGCACAATGGTACATGTGGACTGTGATGACTGGAGCTGGGTGATGATATAAAAATGCTCCCCTTAAAAAAAATTAGTATGCCTTTGATAACATGTAAAAATTAAAGTCAAGATTAAAATTATTAAATCGTTTTTTATAAATTAATATTTTTTTATGAAAATTAAATTTATAATCATTTAAAGTTTAATTAGGTAATTAATTTTTTATACTAATTTAATTTAATAATAATGTAAGATAATTAATATTAATTTATTAAAAAAATTTAAAAATTTCTGACCACATACAACCCATTAATGGGGTATTAATGTATGGATATCTTTAAAATTTTAATAATTAAAAAAGGGAAATTCGGAACGCACTATCCATGGTCGAATGACTGGTCGTCAACGAGAATGTTTTCGCATTTTATATTTGGCATTACATGTTACGAATTATATAAATAACCCCCTAAACTGGGATGATTAGCAGCTCATTTCAAAATTATTTTTTTTAATATAAAATTAATATTTATTATTTTATATTATTATTAAATTAAATTATTATTAAAAAATTAAATAATTTTTTGAATTTTAAATTATTGAAGTCTTAATTTAAATAAAAAAATATTAATTTATAAAAATAATTTATTACTATTGATATTAACCTTGAGCTCGCACCCAACCAAACACCGAAGTTCTTGGTATGCAATTTGTGATGGGCCGGGCCATCTGTGCCCGAGCCTGGGCCCGTGAGAGTATAGTAATAGAGATGGATTCCAAAATAAAAGGGACATGCAAAAGGTGAACGCGTGGTTTGATGAGCGCATGCATTGCATTCGATTGAATCTTTTTATGAACATTTTCAAAAAAAAAAAAAACAAATTTTTTATGAGCACGCTTCGCGAGCAATAATAAATTCTCATTACTCGAGAAAAAAAAAAGAGAGATAATTCTCGAAATTTCGAATCACTCCTTTTTATGAGCCAGCATAAAAATCATTTGACTTTGTCAAAGTACGAGTTCTTGGTAATTATTTTTCTAATGCGGCTTTTAATGAATTAATTAACTTGATTAATTGGTGGTGCAGATACACATAGTATCTAGGGAGATATGGCGGATCGGTGTATTCCTGCTGAAGTACTTGCCATGCAGTGTGGTGGACATGGCGGTGCTCTTGTTGTGCTACTTCAAATATGGAGACACATCCAAGTATGGGATCAATAGGCCTAGCAAAGGCCCCTTCTATTTGAAACTATACACTCCAATTTATCCTGTTCTTGATGTCGGCACTGCACACAAGATCAAGTCAGGGGAAATACAGGTTTGCACAAATATTTTTATTTTTCTCCCTCTCTTCTTTCTTTTTTTTCTTTAAAAAAAAAAAAATCAGCGGTAAGCTATGTAATTTCCTGGTTTTGCAGGTGTGTGTATGCAAAAACACCTTTGAGAAAACTTTGTGCCCAATATAGGTCAACAATACAATTAATTGGCATGTAATTGAAGTTTTTCATAATTACATAGAAGCACTTAAAAATTTTCATAATTACATATGTAGTTGAAATAGTTCATTTTTTTTATAGGTCCTCTAGAGTATAAATATTATTTTGTAAGCAAGAGACAACAACTGTGGTAAAAATTATCTCTATATGTTTGGTCTATAAATTATTTTTTTTTCTCCAATTTTTTATTGGAACTGAAATAAAACCCTATAATTGGAACTTATTTTAGTTATATTCTGACGTGCGATTATAGCAACTTATTTTAGAATTTATTTTCAAGGGTTTATATGCAAAAAGCTCTTTATTAAGCACGAGACTAACTATAGTACAAACCATTGGGCAGGTACTTCCCTCCATAACAAGCATACAAGGCAACACTCTGAATTTTTGTGATGGCAAGACACATCAATTTGATGCAATTGTTCTGGCAACCGGCTACAGAAGCACTGTCAAGAGCTGGCTCAAGGTTATATAATTTTCTCATTTATCTTGATTTTCACCAAAAAAAAAAAGATTATTTTTCGAATGACGTCTACATTTTGCATTCTTATTGTAAACTCCACTTGCTTAATTTTTGTCAAATCATATATTAAATATTGATTTAGTAATTATATTTATTTTTTATATATAAAAAGACCATATATTTAGGACTGTTCATGGTCTTGAGTAATTTGAAACTCTGGACGCGAAATTTTTTGAATTTAAAATTAGAATTTTTGAATTTCAAGTCAAATTCTGACTTAAAATTTAATCTAAATAAATAGGTTCAATCCAAAGTTAAACTCAACCCAAAAAACCAAATAATAATTTTGGGTTCGGTCGGGTTTTCAAGCCCAAGCCCGGCCGGACTGGATTACATGTGTTTGAATCTTGATCTCTTATTATTGTCTATGATGAGAAATGTCTTTGTGGTGTCATTATCCTAAAAAGACTTTGCTGAACTCTTTCCATCCTTGCTTTGCGTAGACAACAATGACCTAGAGGGACATTTTTGCAAATACTAATAATACGAGGGACGATTAGAGAAATTCAAAACTATACAGGACCATTGTGTTTTTGATGATTTCTCATTTCTCATTTATTTGTTTTTTAGGATGATGACTACCTTATCGGTGATGATGGGATGGCCAAGCAGCAATTTCCCAATCATTGGAAGGGTAAAAATGGGCTTTACTGTGTTGGGCTTGTGAGAAGAGGAATTTATGGAGCTGCAGATGACGCGCAGAAAGTAGCTGATGATATAAAGAATTGTTTGTGATTTGGTACTGGTGGTTTGATATTATTGCCCATTTATGCGACGGTCGTTGCAGCGGTTGGCAGCATTTCAAAATAATAATAATAATAATAATAATAATAATTTATGTATTTTAAAAAAATAAACTTTTTTATCTAGTATTACAAGTTGTGTTGTGCTATATATTAGTTATTATTTTTCAGGTTTGCTCTACCGTGAACATGAACTATGCTTATTTGCTAAAAATAGTCTCCTTGTCATCTGATTTTTGGATTAAAATTCTTTTTGAGCAAAGATATTTGAATTAAAATTATGGATTTTTGCATATATGTTCTCAAAAATATTCGCAAACATCCCTTAAAATCAAGCCAAAGTATCTTGGACGGCCTGCACTAAAAAAGAATCACCCGGGGTTTTTATAAAATTTCCAAGCGATATAAATGTGAGGGGGTTATACGTTACAATGACAAATTCAACAAATTGCAAGGGCCTAATTGCATTTTCGTGACCGGGGTTACTTATAGCGATAATTACGCGTGACCGTAATTAGCCTTAATTACGGTTAACCCCCCGTAATTTCTGTAATTACCCTCACCCCTCAAATTCGTCCTATTTACCCACAGCCCCTGATTGTTATTTAATCAAAATTTTATCAAAAAATTCCGATTTTACCCCGTTATTTTTACACATACACCCCTAAAAACTTATTTTTTTTACCCCAGATTCGGAATTTTACAAATAACACCCAAAAGAACTCAGATTTACAAAAAGGTCCTCCAAGTTTGAATTTTTGCAAATAAACCCCCGGAAATTATTCCGATATACAGAAAAGTCCCCGAAATTCGGATTTTTGCAAATAACACCCCGTCGCGCGGGCGGGAGCGGAGGAGGAGGCCGGCCGGACGGCCGCGGGAGCGGAGGCGGAGGCCGGGCGGGCGGGAGCGGAGGCGGAGGCCGGCGGCTGGAGCGGAGGCGGAGGCCGGGGCGCCGGCGCGCCGAAACGCGGGCGCGGACGGCCACGGCCGAGGCCGTTCCTCCCCCGCGTGCCGGGGACGGAGGCCGAAGCCGGCGCGCCCGCACGCGGGCGCGGGCGAGGACGGCCACGGCCGAGGCCGTTCCGCCCCCGCGTGCCGGGGACGGAGGCCAAGGCCGGCGCGCCCGCACGGGGAGGCCGAGGCCGAGGCCGTTCCGCCCCCGCGTGCCGGGGACGGAGGCAGAGGCCGGCGCGCCCGCGTGACGGGGACGGACAGCCTTGGCCTTGGCCGTCCGCGCCCGCGTGCCGGCGGGCCGGCCTCGGCCTCCGTCCCCGGCACGCGGGGGCGGAACGGCCTCGGCGTCCGCCTCCGCTCCCGCCGCTGGCTCGCCGGCGCCACGGCCTCCGCCTGCTTCCCCAGGCGCGGACGCGATTTTTGCAAATAACACCCCGAAATTATTCAAATTTACAGAAAAGTCCCCGAAATTTTGATTTTTACAAATAACTCTCCGAAATTATTCCGAATTACAAAAAAGTCCAGAACTTTCTTATATAACCCTCTTCTTCCTGTAGCCCTAAACGCATCTGCGTCGCCGCCGCCGCTGTGCTCTGCCGCTGCCGCCGTCAGTCCCTGCGCAGCTGCTGCCGTCGCTGCCCTGCCGGCTTGCCGTCGCTGTCCGCTCGTTGCCTTGTGAAATACAGTGAAAGTTTAAAATTTTCAAATTTCAAATTACAAGTTTATTATTTTGTACATTTAAAAATAGACTACCTTCAATATTTTTCTTTATAAATACGTCCAAATTTTATTTATTTTATAAATAAAATTTCCAAATCGAAGGTTTCAAAACTTAAAATTTAAAATTACAAGTTTCATATTGTACATTTACAAATAAACCCCTTCAATATTTTTTTTATAAATAAGTCTATATTTTTAATCATATTTTAAATAAAATTTTACAAAAAAGACATTAGTGTTTTTTATATTTATAATTACAAATTTAATATTTATAAATTAAAGAATAGACCCTCAAATGTTTTTTTAAAAATAACTGTAAAATTTTTTTTAAACTAATTTTTACTATTTTTTACATTTAAGAATAGACCACCTTTAATATTTTTTTTTATAAATACGTCCAAATTTTATTTATTTTATAAATAAATTTTACAAATAAGTCATCGAAGGTTTCAAAGCTTAAAATTTAAAATTACAAGTTTCATATTGTACATTTACAAATAGACCCCTTCAATATTTTTTTTATAAATAAGTCTATATTTTAAATCATATTTTAAATAAAATTTTACAAAAAAGACATTAGTGTTTTTTATATTTATAATTACAAATTTAATATTTATAAATTAAAGAATAGACCCTCAAATTTTTTTAAAAAATAACTATAAATTTTTTTTAAAACTATTTTTTACTATTTTTTACATTTAA